>OLKM01000839.1:20000-91824 GCA_900291075.1 Melanogrammus aeglefinus
TTAACATCCCCTTCGCCTCCTTTCCTCTCCCGCTCTGAAACACTCCCCGGCCTGCCTGTTTATGTTCTCTTGTCGTCACCTGGGGTAGATTGTGATGGATTGCTTGTTGTGGTTGGACAACACAGCATGGGTTAGAAGGATGGGGGTTGACTTTTACCCTGAGCCCTGGTCTCTTTGGGTGGACGTTGGCGGATGTTCTTATTGGCGGTTTGGTTGTTGTCGTTTCCCGCTGCTAGGACTTCCACCGTATCTTTGCACCCACCTCCCTGGACATTGACTCCTCTTCTGGTACGTTGTGTGTAACTTTCACTTCGTTTCAAGGCCTAGAGTCACCGCAGGGACAAGATTCCCTGTTTAAAATGTGCTTCTCGTTTCATGCTATTATCATATCATTGGCTTAGTCCACATGCTTGTTTTGAAGACTGCGGGTTCTAGATGCAAATGAGGCGAGGAGACGGTAATTTGAGCTCTAATCCGGATTTGGGCCCCCGAATCAGACCTCAGTGTTTTCTGGTAAAACAGTGGAGAAGCTTGAGAGACGCGTTGGCCAGTGAATGGGCTGAGGGGAGGAGTTTTTTATAAAGAAACAATATAGATTGAAGCCAGAGTTTGTCTCTGATTTTGTTGTTTGTGGATGTGTCCAAGAAGACTGAAAGAGACGTCAAATAATGATATTAAATAGTGAATTCTTTTTTTTCTATGTATGGGAACTTGGAACTTGACGCTCCGACTACACCCTGCTTTTCCTCCATTTCCTGTATTTTACTCTGTTGTATTAACAAAGCAATCAGAAGCAATCTAATTGCAATTCAACAGTTTGGATGAAAAAGCTGAATTCCTTCTCCCTAATTCCTGTTAATTCCTATTTTTCCAAGTGTTTTACCACTGAGTTTACACTCAAATTATGTATATGGTACTTTTCTCGCAACAACGGCTTTAGAGTAATTGCAAGGAAATGATCTTGGTGGTTGGATTATAACATTTAAGAAATAATCTTCTTGTGAAAGCACTGCAAAGTTTAGAGTTACAGCACACTAAATCATTTTAATGCTAAAACAGTTACTCGTATTCTATCATTGTCCCGTAGCTGCAGAGCAAGACTCTCAGCCGGCCTGGGGATGGCTTATTAATGGGTTCAGTAGGGGCCGGCTTGTCATAGAGAAGGACCTGAGAGATTTGTGACTAGAAAAATGGCGCCTGAGGCATAAGGGCTTGGAGGAAGTTTGCTAATGTGTCCTTCAGCGAGGCCGACTGGATCTTCTCAGAACCATTTAAATGGATGTTCTGTCAGGCCACGGTGCTGGAACGAAAACGGTGCCTGTTAATGAAATTACTGTACAGCTCGGGGGAACCAGCCAGGGCCAGGTATATGTTTGTGTTTTTGTGTGTTTCCTTTGGTTAGGTGTGTATCATTGTTGCGTATGCATTTGTGAGAGTATCATTGTGAATGTATGGGTATCCATGCGTGTTTTATTGAGTGATTTTGTGTGTCCATGAGTGTGTGTCCATGTGTGTGTTTGCGCGTTTGTGTATGTGTGTGTGTGTGTGTTTGTGCCTCCGTGTGTGTGTGTGTGTCCATGTCTGTGTGTGCCTCCATGTGTGTGTGTTCCTCCATTTGTGTGTGTGTGCCTCCGTGTGTGTGTGTGTGTGTGTGTGTGTGTGTGTGTGTGTGTGTGTGTGTGTGTGTGTGTGTGTGTGTGTGTGTGTGTGTGTGTGTGTGCATGCTTGTTTGTGTGTGTGTGTGTGTGTGTGTGTGTGTGTGTGTGTTGTGTGTGTGTGTGGCATGCTTTGTTTGCTGACCAGCTTCCCAGTGTTTTCCATGGCAGGTCTGCTGGCGGGTTTCAGTGGAAGTGGTGCCGCCGGTCTCCTGGTTTGCCAGGGGGCTGCCGATCATTCAAGCAGCCGCCGCTCATCTCATCTCCCCACCCCCCCCCCCCCCCCCACCCCACCCCCCCCCCCCCCACCCAAGCCCCGACCTCCAAAACCTCAGCAGAAACTCTGCAAGCTTGTCTAGACCCATGAGGCCCTTCACGTTTCAGTCAGCAAGGTCGTAATGTGGCTAACCATCACTCCTTAAAGTAAATCTCCTAACGATCCGCGCTGAGGCCACTGCACAGCCAGTGAATCTGGCCTGGAACCAGATCCCAATTGGTCCCCCCGTAGTCCCCAGTCCCTGGCTCAGACACTTAACCCCTCTTCAAACCCCCCCTCTGCCCCCAATTCCACACCTTGCCGAGAGGGGGGGACGGGGGGGGGGGACGACAAATACCCCCAACAACGGAAGGCTTGTGTAGCTGTCACTGGTGTCGTCCAAGCTGAACAGAAGAGTTCAGAACAGAACTCTAACCCGAAGAACCCCTACAAGACCATTGTTGGATTGGCCTAAATCCCGCGGTTGAACCACACGGAGAAGCCCTTAAGATCGGCTGCTAAACCAACATCCTTGAAGGGTCGGGCAGCAGGCCAAGTCATTAGACGCTAACGCGCCATTCAAACACACGTTAACAATCCAATTTGACTTTCAACGGCTACACCGATTGAGTGAAAGGCTTCCCTGGACGTACATCATGGATGGACAGGATCAGAAGCCAGAGGGTCCCCCCCTTCCAACCAGAGACACACATACACGCACGCACACATACACACACACACACACACACACACACACCCCCACACACACACACGCACACACATATACACACACACATACACACACAGACAAATTATTCAATGAATGGGGAGGATGATTCCATTAATCATGCTGACACGAAAGGCTGGTGTACAGAAGAAGCTCTGTTTCTTGTAAATCTTCCTCCCAATTTGGGCCGGTGTGGTCATGGCTGGAGCACTACAGGAGAGGATGCAGACGAATTCCCTCAAACGTTCTCAGCGTTTGCGTCTTTGACTGGTCCTCATTCCGCTTTGTCTTTCAATGTCCGTCTGTGTTTCCTCTAAGGTCCCAGGCTTTCTATGGCTTGCCTGTCTGGCAAGCCATAGAATCAGGGTTAGGGTCTGTCCCTGCATGGTGTATGCTGGTCCAGCTAAGTCTCTTGGCAGCAGATGAGAGGAAGATGAGGGAGGAAGACACAGAGCACAGTAATTGAAGTGGAAGTGTTTTCAAGTTGTCTCGAGACGGTTCCCATGAATCCCTTCACAGTCCTTCTCTCCCAGCCGAAAACTTTGGTCTCACTCGAAAGGGATTGGTCGACATGCAAACATTTAACTAATATTTAGCCAAATTCTTGTTTTATGTGTAAACCAATGCTAAGAATACCATTTATTGGCTTGTGTGGGTTGGTGTGTGTGTGCGGGGGAGGGTTAACTTTTAAGGTCAAAGACTTTACTTATCCTGTGTGTGTGTGTGTGTGTGTGTGTGTGTGTGTGTGTGTGTGTGTGTGTGTGTGTGTGTGTGTGTGTGTGTGTGTGTGTGTGTGTGTGTGTGTGTGTGTGTGTGTGTGTGTGTGTGTGTGTGTGTGTGAGTGCTGAGTGTGTGTAAGAGAGAGCGAGAGAGAGAGAGAGAGAGAGAGAGAGAGAGAGAGAGAGAGAGAGCGAGAGAGAGAGAGAGAGAGAGAGAGAGAGAGAGAGAGAGAGAGAGAGAGAGAGAGAGAGAGAGAGAGAGAGAGAGAGAGAGAGAGAGAGAGAGAGAGAGAGAGAGAGAGAGAGAGAGAGAGAGAGAGAGAGATAGAAGAGCTGTGCTGAAGTGTTCAGCGCTCAGGCCAATGTGCACAAAAAAGTAATTTGAGGACAGAGCGGTCAGTCATGAATCAGGTGTCATACCTGTGACCAGGTTCAGCTCGGCGCCAAAACAAACACTTCCAAAGTGGAGCTAAGTCGGCTTGGACGGAGCGCCAGGCGCCATCACCACAACCTCTTGGGTCAACCTTCTGTATGGGTACTAGTGTTGAAGCCATTAAGCAGGTGTCCATGTCTTACCTTCCCTCTTCCTGTTGGAAACACATCCACTTTGACGCTGTGATTAGAATGTGTGCATGTTGGTGTGCTCAGACACAGACACGCACATACGTACACGCTGACACTGAACTTGGCTAAACTCTCTGTTACAGTTTTTTGTTTTTTTTACATTAAACCCTGTTGTTAATTCAGGAACTTAAAAATTGATCAAGTTCTTCCTCAACGGCAAGGGTAAGTAGTAACTAGAGCCCTGCAGTGGAAGAGTTTGTTATTTTGTATTATGGTTGGCTATAAGGGTTCGGACTTGCCTGGGAGACAATTTTCGCTGCCGTGGCTTTTTTTTTACAGAGGTGAGGTAGTGAAGTTATGAGTTGTGTTCTGAAACAGTCGGATTATGCCTGCTATAAACTGATTTACATCCCTTGCCTTCACTTCATATCCTTTAACTTTGAGACTGTGAGTGTTGGCTCCAATATTCACTCCGGGCCAAATGCCGATTTATTTCTTGTAATCAAAAACGCTTTACCAGGACCAAGAATTTAAGCTAATCCACGGAATAATAAATCTATTTAGGTCGTTAAACTTAGAATGGGAGAAAAATCCTTATTCAATTTAGTGAATACGTACGAACATCCTGCAACTCTAGTACATATTTATATGCCATTTGATGAATAAAACTGTAGAGATGTCAATCTCTACCTCAGTAGAAGGCTGATTTCTGACATGGTTGATTTCTGCACCAGGTACCTTGCTCCATGTATAAAGTGTCTAGGAATCTTCTCATATCCGCCCCCTAATCCGATCCCTCCCAACTTTAGACATAGTTTGCCCGGCACTAGGATACCAATCCAATATCAAGGACCAAGGACATTTAGCTTTTCAACATTCAGAACCAAGTAACAGCAATACTGGTCAGCCTAGTACCTATATTGTCCAAACTAATCAGTTTAGATTCCTGAATATATGGTTGTGTTTAGAAATACAGTAATCAGATCCCACGCAGTATTATTGCACCTCACAGTGGTGCAATTTTAAATTGTCAGAGCTGATTTGTTGCTGGGTTTTGCTGCAGCTGGCAACTCGTTCAGCTTGTGTCTATGTGTGTGTGTGTGTGTGTGTGTGTGTGTGTGTGTCAAGTTGTAGTCGGACTGATTAATGAAGCCAACTGGGAAGGAGAGCTCTTTGACAGTTATAGGTTTCACTGCCGATACGACCTGCTAGTTTTACAGGGCAAGACCGGGCCAACCCGAGTGTGGGTGTGACCTCTTTAGCGAGGTTACCTTGTTCTGATTAGAAGCCCACCTCCCTTCCCCTCCGCTCCCTTTAAGGGGTGTCTGAGCACACTTGGTCACAGCCATTTAGACGAGGAAGTGGGATTAAGTTCTGGACGTCAGTGTCATGTTGGGGTGAATGTCCCCCGATTTGCAATGCCCCCTCCACCCCATCACCCCATC
Source organism: Melanogrammus aeglefinus (assembly GCA_900291075.1). Taxonomy (NCBI): domain Eukaryota; kingdom Metazoa; phylum Chordata; class Actinopteri; order Gadiformes; family Gadidae; genus Melanogrammus; species Melanogrammus aeglefinus. Next base: position 25,367 of record OLKM01000839.1, read on the forward strand.
CCCCCCTTTTTCTTTTTCTCCCTACCTCCCCCAACCCCAGCGCTGTCTCGGTTTCTATGCTCGCCCTTCACCCCCTCCCTCAGCACTGTAAAGCCCTGACTTCCATGTGGGTGCACATTGCTCATTCCCGGCCCACTTGGACCCTATGTGACTGCAGTAAATGTCACCTGAGTTGCATTCCATTCACTCTCAACAGTCGCTCCTTTATAGACCAGCCCCTTTAAAAAAGACCCCCGCTCACAGTTCATGTTTTCTCATTTTTACTACATGCCAAAGACCCCTTTTCCTCCTTATATCCATCCAGCTATCCGATAACAGCTCTGGGTTTCATGTGAGTGCCTTTACTTATTTTCTTCATATGAGTTATGTCCTTTTCTGTGGTTGAAAAAGATACATTGTCAGGTTTTCCGCTAATGATGTATTTTGGGGAGAGTTCATGCACACTGATCTAATGGTTCACTTCCAGTACAACCTGTAATTGTAGCTGTGAAACTAACAATTCAATTCAATTCAATGCTGATTTTCTCCTGTGCAAACACCGCCCCCCCATAGTATTCAATCCATAAGAAAGCCATGAAGACCGCATACTAAAGAGGATAAAAATGGCGAAAGTACCCAGCTTTGTTTTGCTTTGGCTTTACATTTGGAGTGAAGCGTGCCAAATTCTACATTTCCAAGTGTTTGCTTGGCTGCTGCAGTATTCACCAGTACTGTCCCTGAGGGACTCGGTTTGGCAGTGACGACAGAATGATTAATTCCTTGCTCCATGCCCTCCTGCGGCTTTTTTAGTGGACAACGATAAAGTGAAAGAAGAGTGCCTTTAAAAAGCCAGCTCAGGCTGCTCATCTGAATGGAAAACTGACAGTAAGGCCATCAGCACCTTGTTTATGGATGTGCTGTACATCCAGACAGATTGAACAAATACTGGATACAAGGAGCTGTGTAAAAAAGAATGTGAATAAGACGTTTCCATCATGTGCGCCATTCAAGATGAGCGGAAATGTGTCTAATTCCCATTCTTTTTTCAAACAGCTCCTCTTATTCAGTGCTCGTTGTACAAAGCCCTGGTCTTGATTAAGCCAAGTAGGTGTAGTGGTCGTTATAGGAAGGAGTCTCCCTTGGAAAGCCACTTTGGTTGTTTTAGTACGCTGATTAATCTTCCGTCAGCTGTTATAAAAGAGCCCAGTGTGGACTGTGTCTTTACCCAGCGCTTGCCAAGGACCAAATGGTCAGTCTGGGTAAGAGGAAACCCATCTTGGCACCCTTGAGCCATGTCCGCTCCAGCCAAGGTAAGCTATCAGACTGTAAAAGACAAGCCTCTCGACAAAGCACAGTCAGAGAATGGGCAGTTGAAAACCCTACCAGAGAATATCATACAAACATGGAGTTTCCTTACAGGAAAAACTCGGCCCTTTTTGTATTATTCTTTCTTCCTTTCTTCCACTATAAATTTTATAGTTGTTATATGATCGTCAGGCATGTTTAATTCCATGACACTGAAACATTTTTTTGAGAAAACGAATTTCCACAAATGACTGAATGAATGCCTTGACTCGATTCTTGGTGTTTTACATGTGCTTTATTATCTTCAAGGATCACACATTCGATATGCATCAACATGTCAATGGTACATGTAAACCTCAAAGTCACCAACACATAGAACAGAAAGCCGGGAAAATGTATTCATGCAAAGCCACCTTTCTAAAAAATATATATATACCCTAAGACTTGTACCGGGTTACAAATGAAATCAAAAATCAAAATTCAAATTAGATTCAATCTTCCACAGTGTGATTAAGCGACGGGAAAAATACAATCTAAAACTCCTCAAGCCAAGGAACTATTGCCGCGCGTGCATATCCACATCCCTCAGGCACTGATCTTGGAGTAACAAGGCGAGCAGTAGGGCTTTCCCTTGTGCTCGATGAACCGTCCCTGGCTGAGCGGATGCAGGCAGAAGCTGCAGGTGAAGTGCTCGGGGTGGAACTTGCCCCCCATGGCGGAGATGCAACGGCCGGTGATGGGCTGGTGGCAGCTCCCACACAGCATCCCCTGCCGGGTGTGGAAGTGCAGCGAACAGAGGAGGCGTCCACCCAGCTCCATGAAGCTGCCTCCGGTGAAGGGCTTCAGGCAGTCCTGTTAGCAGGAACAGAGGCTGCTCACGCATTCAGCTGGGAGAGCGACACAACTGTTTGAGTCGATGTTGGAAAAGGATCTGAAGTCACTGTGAGTGGCTGACTCGAGATTTCCGAAAGTAATTCAGACATATGACATTAAGGAACCAGGTAAGAGGTTCTAACATCTGGTTAAAGGATGCCTACAGGTGGACTGAGGACAATGGGGAACCAATCAAACCCAGAACCTCTCAGCAGAGAGTGAAACACTGACGACTATTCTTCCCCTGGTCAGGGTATAGAGAGAGCAGCTATGAAACATGTTCTTTTTTAAAGAGGCTTCAAAGGAGGATAATATATATTAAACAAATGTTCATGTCTCAATCAATTTGCAAAGTGATGTTTTTTAAAGAAGTCTCATTAATTAGTACTCCTGGTCACATTAATAATGTTTGACATTAATAGTGTTGTTGTAACGGAAGCAAAAGTGCAAAATCGGTTAACTGGGACCAGGTGTAAGGGGTATTCAAGCGTGCCCATGGATCTCATGTAAAAGATACCTAATACACTCTTGATTTTAATTGCGACATTTCACAGCCTGTTCATCTGGCACCAGGTTTTCATTAGCCTAGGGGTGGTCAAAACTTGAAGCAAATGAAGAAGGCATGTGACTATCATTTCCAGTCTGCCCTCCATCTTGGACCGGAGCCAGACCAGGTTTTGTGTGTGTGTGTGTGTGTGTGTGTGTGTGTGTGTGTGTGTGTGTGTGTGTGTGTGTGTGTGTGTGTGTGTGTGTGTGTGTGTGTGTGTGTGTGTGTGTGTGTGTGTGTGTGTGTGTGTGTGTGTGTGTGTGTGTGTGTGTGTGTGTGTGTGTGTGTGTGTGTGTGTGTGTGTGTGTGTGTGTGTGTGTGTGTGTGCGTTGGTGTGCATGTAATTATGTGGGTGCACATGCATGCGTGCATTTACGTGCATGTGTATCATGTGTGACCATGTGTGCTTGTGCGTGTGGGTGTGTGTGTGTTTGTGTGAGTGTGTATGCGGTCTGTGGTGAAGGACTCACAGCACAGACAAAGCAATCCGGGTGCCAGGTGCCGTTGGCTGCATTCAGGTAGTTCTCCTTCACCGGCTCACTGCAGCCAGAGCACTTGGGGGCAAAGAGGAGGTAGAAGTCTCTGTTACAGTACGGCTTCCCGTCCTTCTCCAGGAAGCCTATTGGATAACAGGAGGAACCTCATTGGATGGCTAGCTGATTGGTTGCCTGCACCTTCAGTTAACCATCCACACCCTACTTTGTGGAAGCTTGCCCAAGACAAAGCACAGCTCTCAGAGCACAGCTGGCAACACAAAGTGTGTGATTGCATTACCTCCATCCATGCCCACATGTACATTTGACTCTTGGTAGGGTACAGTGTTAAATGACACAGTGTACGCGAGTTATAAACGCAATACCTGTGGTTAACCGTGAGACCAGTGTCGAATGAAAACATTGTTTTTATGATTCTAACCAATATGTTCCCCCGAAAAGAGATGGATGACAGACCAGACTGACAGATAACACGAGATGACAGGCAAACAGCTAACACAAGGCAATGATATAAGATACAGGTTATCTGACCTTCCGACCCAAACAGGTTTCCACAGTGGGTGCAGAAAAAGTGTTCAGGGTGCCAATTCTGGTCTAGGGCTGTTATGATTTTCTGCCAGGAAACACAAATGTTTGGGAAATCAGGCATCAGTTTGTCATGTTTCTTGTGAACTCATTTTTTGATAACTACATCACTAAAAGAGGAACCTCCATGATTGGACCCTTGCAGTATCCACAGCGAGGGGAAAAGAGACGATGGTAGTCCTTCTCACAGTAGGCCTGTCCTTCTCTCTCGAAAAACCCTTGGGTGCCCAGCTCCTTGTTGCATGACGCACACACAAAGTGCTCCGGGTGCCACATCTCGCCTAGGGCTTGGATGGTCTGGAAAGGCGTCAGAGAAAGGACATGTCATGCTGTGTGTGTTTTTATAGGCCTACCTCTTAGCCTGCCACACGTAAGCTCAATAAACCTAATAAACATCTTGAAGCACCAGTCAAAAAAGGATTACTTCAATTTGGCATTAATTAACATTTCATAAGACACTTGAAAAGCTTTTAATTCACGTTTTTTTTCAATGCTGCTTCAGTGCTTTCTCTGCTGATTTTATTGACGTAATCAAAAAACAGTATTTAGAGTACTTGTACAATCGCCTTGACCTCTAATTTGTTGAGTAGGCTACTTCTGCAGTGCAAAGACAAATTTCAGAAAGGGAGATACCTTTCCCAGGATGCTCCTGCCACATGAAGCGCAGTTGCCCTTAGCGACGGTACGGACGCCAATTTTCTCCAGGTCAGAGCTCAACCCTCCCAGGAGGTCATCAATGGCGTCTACTTTCTGATTGGACGTTGAGGCCTTCCTGTCTGAACCTGCCGCGGTGGACGCGGCCGCCTTGTTCTCCTGCCGTCCACTTATCGCTTCCCCCTTCAGCGACTTCTTCTTTGAAAGCGGGGGAGGTTTTGAAGGCGGAGAAGACGGAACCTAATTGAGGAAAATATAATATAAATGTTGTTCTTTGTTTTATTTGTCGAGTAACAACTGTTGTCATGCCATGTCAATTACATTTTGCTCCGTCTTTGAGTAACGAGAGCGGTTTGGGCTCCCAGAAGGGACGCCTCTAGGAACCACGTTGAACACTTGGCGAACACTGCCCTCTTCTGAAAAATCTGGGTAATGTGTCCAAAACGTTTAAGCATTTACAACCGTTCAATGATTTGGACTATATTATTGCTCTTTTGTCCACAGTACAGGCCTGAAAACTATTCAGGATAAATTACACTCTGCTAACTCCCTCTTCAATCCACTCCCAGAAGGTCGAGGGCCATCAAAAGTAAAACCTCCCGCTTCCTCAACAGCACATACTGCAGAACCAAAAATCTCTTAAAGGACATACCAGAGCATGTGTGAGTATGATTAGCCTTACAAGCCGTTTCGAAAATCTGCCCCATATGACATCACTAGTGGGCGTGTCCACCTATATATATTTTCGAAAAACGGCTTGCATGGCTAATCACACTCACACCTGGTGGTATAATATTTCTCCTTTAACAACTCTACATCCCTACACCAGTATATCAGGAATGCAGATTTGCACATGACTTGCTCCATGCCAATTTGCACATCACTTGCACCAATAAGCACCTGTCACTTGAATCAAACATACAGCACTAACCTGTCAGCCAGGTTTAACTGGGCTATATGTCTTATGTGTGGGGATGTCCCTTTTTGTTTTATCTGCCTATATGTTGTATCTAAGTGGGATCTTTGGGATCCAGTCAGCACCAGGCGGTCAGCACCAGGCGGTCAGCACCAGGCGGTCAGCACCAGGCGGTCAGCACCAGACGGTCAGTGCCAAGCTCAACGCTGTAACTAAACCAGACTTGTTTCCTTTATCTCGTATAGAGGATTGTATTGATGAAGTCGGTGCAGCCAATTTTGTAACAAGGTTAGATCTCCTTATCACGCCTAAAGAGTTATTTTCTTATCAAGTCATGTCGTTCGGGTTGGTAATGCTCCAGGGACATTTTAGAGATTAAATAGTGTGTGTCATAGTGTGTGTTATAGTGTGTCATAGTGTGTGTCATAGTGTGTCATAGTGTGTGTTATAGTGTGTGTTATAGTGTGTCATAGTGTGTTATACTGTGTTATAAAACGGAAAGGTGAAATCCGGCGATCTGATTGGCTGTTAACCGTGGTATATTGAGCATATACCACGGCTACTATTCTAAAAAGCCTTATCGCAGCATATCATTCCGCAAGCAACAATGTCTCCATGGCAACAACCAACTGTTACAGTAGGAGGCTAGGTAGCAAAAGTAGCCGAAGTGTTTGACAAGGTTAATAAATTGACTAAATTCGTTGAATTGACATGTTTAAGGTTAACTTTCACCTCCGGATAGGGTTAACAATGGTAGAGGGGACTGAGGAGCGACCTGCTCCTGAAGAAAAAGGCGAGAAAAAGAGACATGCAGAGCTAACGTCCGGAAAGGAGGGACTATTTTTTTCATAATGGGGCTATTTTATCAGTTAGGTAGGCTAATTTGTGAATTTTATTTTTTTTTTGTACCTGAAATTGATTGCGTATTCCTCTTTCATATTGCCGTTATTGGTAACCGTTTTATAAAAGCATTAACTTAATTATACTGTGTGCTATAGTGAATACTGTGTGTGTGTGTGTGTGTGTGTCATTGTGTGTGTCATCGTGTGTGTCATCGTGTGTTTGCCCGTCCTCGGTGTGTCATTGTTCACACTTCAAATAGTTTATTGACTATACTTTTGGGTGTTAGGTTTCTGAATGATTTTTGTATTCACTTTTGTGGTGTTTTGAGTTGTGGGTAGGATCAGCGGAAACCTGGGGTTTCTGTCTTTTTAGGGGGAGGGTGTGATGGCTCTGAGCTCACTTTGTTTGGTTGTGTTCGTATTCGGTCTGCTTCGATTTGGCGCAGATGTTTTGCGCATTTGTGGTTTGTTGACAGAACAGACACTGGGAATACGAAATAAACCACTGTTTGTTCATGGTGAACCCTACTCTGGCCCTCTCATTTATGTCGCATCCTTCTTAGCTGTGCCATGCAGGATACTGGATGAAATGATGTTCTATGCTTTATGTGTCTTTTGTGTGGGTCTTTCTTATGTACTGTCATGAGCACACTGAAACAAATCCCTGTGCAACTTGTACAGAGTTGTATGTCAATAAAGTATTGAATCTTGAATCGCTCTTCGTAGGCAGTAAAAAATTGTCCAATTTAATGAAATTCTGTACGTATTTTCTTCATCATGCACAACAAACGTTGACAGAACAGAAAATTACTAAGCTCTTTAAAACCTGTACATATGTGTTCCTGTGGGTGCACACGTTTTATCCTGGAAATATTTCTGGATCAACTAAAGGAGTCAATACTCTTACCCCTTGGCCGAGGTCTTGATCGACGGAGTCAGGGCTTGGTGCTGCCACCACGGGGGATGGCAGGAAACTGCAGAGGCAGAGGCAGGGGCAGAGGCAGGGGCAGAGGCAGGGGCAGGGGCAGGGGCAGGGGCAGGGGCAGGGGCATAGAGAGCGAGCGAGAGAGAGGGATAATAATATAACATGTTACATTTTTCCACATATAGGTTACATCTATCATTATTCATATTCATACTTAAGGTCCAAATCAATATGGTTCAACATTTAATTTAAATGACCAACAGAAGCAAACTCGAGTTTTAAAGGTTAGTCAATTGTTTAGGATCAGTGAGAGAGTTACAACCTGTACACATTTGAAGCACAAGGTTTTCTGCTTTTTTCAAGCACACTGGGCGGCCCCATGTCAACACCAGCTCCTGCAATCTGATATCATGACATATCATGACACATGTGATGAAGTTTAGGAAGGCAATCGCATGATACATATTGATACAATTAATTGCATTTTTTTTAATCATTAAGAGATTCTGTATTGATTTCTGTACTTCTCCATGGCCGGAACTGCTTGTATTCAGTGGCACCGTTTCAGCAAAAGATGAATTCACAGCCAACTGCTCCAATAGCAAATCTACACTCCGAAAATAACGTAGAATATGAGCATAAACACATTTGTCCCTCTCTTTCTCTCTAACTATCACTGAAAATATAATTTTCAACACTGTGGTTAAATGGCCCAGATTGTTAGTTGCTTGCTCTTGCAATTGAGGTTGCTTCCTCAGGAAGTGACACAAGTTGAAGGTAGAGAAGTGAAACGTTCCAAGATGTTGCATACAAGATTGTGCTGCATTCGTTACACAATCAGTCATTAAAGGTTAAAAAAAGATTTCATAATATTTTAATACTGTACGTAAATTCTTCCTAAGGGGAAGTTGACTGAAAGGGTGTTGTTCTTTTAGAGGCAAAATATCAGTTTAGCTCCGTCAAATATACATCTACAACATCTACAGCATCCACATTAAGATGTAATTCAGTTACTTTCTTGCCCTTAATTGTTTTTTGTGGAAAGATTATGAGGTAGGCTATCCATCCCAACACGTTAATAGGTAATAAAAAGCAGTACCAATTCATTTAAATTGGAATGCTGGAATGTAAGTCAATCTTTCTATACATTTTTTACGAATGAGAATGCATTCTTAAAAAGGTTAAATGAAAATAATCTGTATAAAAATACATGGCTATTCATGAACTAATATTAAAAAATACATATACTGCTTAGCAAATAGAAGAAAGATATGAAGTAAAACAAAACGTCTTACCCAGTTCATCCAAGTCCATGTTTGCACTTTGTCTTGTAAGCCTAAATGAGTATCAGCTCATATCTCTCGCTCTAATTTTCTCTCTCACTCCCTCTTTCGCTGTACGTGCCTGTGAGTTAGTCACAATTTGGTTTCTGACATCCCCTGACCATACGCACACCAACACAAACAGGATGATCTGTCAACAAATCATGTTGCATTATTTTGTTTGCATGTATGAATTAATTAATTATTTTTATTTATATATAATATATATATGTGTGTGTGTGTGTGTGTGTGTGTGTGTGTGTGTGTGTGTGTGTGTGTGTGTGTGTGTGTGTGTGTGTGTGTGTGTGTGTGTGTGTGTGTGTGTGTGTGTGTGTGTGTGTGTGTGTGTGTGTGTGTGCGTGCGTGTTGCGTGTGTGTGTGTGTGCGTGTGTGCGCGCGCGCGTGCGTGCATCGTGCATGCTTGCGTGCGTGTTGTGTGTTTTTGATCGCACATCCGTGCGTGTGTTAATGTACGTGTGCTTACCTTGCGAAGCAATTATTTCAGCTCAGCGTAAACTCGCACCATCCTGGTTCGAACCATTGCTATATAATGGGGAGGCCTATATGTGATTTCTTTGCATTGCATTGAATTTATGCATATTTATAAAGATTTTTTTTAATATGACACTGAAATAACGTCTTGATATTACTAAACATGTAAAAAAGAAATAACGTGACTATTATTGTCGAAAGTATTAACTTCCTTTAACATTCCGCTCACCTACATTTTGGTTCAGTCGCAGTCGGTTTGACCGGAAGAAATTGTGTTTACAGCTACACATCAGGTTTTGCACCACGTTAGCATTGTGGTCCGTCAGTCACCTCCTGTATGTTGTTTGTAATTCGTCTGACACATTGGACAATTTCTTGGAAATATTAAATGTGGCTTATTTACAGCTATCTCCTCCGCTGACGAGAGACTGACCATCATTGCAATGACTTGGTGGCTAACGTAGCGGAGTTAGCCAGCTAAAGCTAGTAACTTCTCGGAGCTAAGGTAGTTCACATACAGCTATAACAGGTAAAACATGTCATTGCACTATACACGGCGGGTATATTTGTCACTGTTCTAATAATCCTCGAGCTGCGACAAATGTCACTGCTATATATTTATCAGTCGTGCTTTTCAGCCTGGACCTGGGGTGACAATGGGCGCAGAGAGCAGTGCTGTGAAGAGTTGCACTCTGGAGGAACCTCTCCTCACTCTGCCCTCTGGGCTCACCATGCACTCGGCACTTCTCCAGGATGGCAAGCCCGCGTCGGTGTTTGTTCACAAGCAGGGAAATGAAGACAAAGTCAACAAAGCTGCTAAAGTAAGGCTCTCTGGTATCAATTTCTGCTTACCGCCATACAAGTTATTCCAAGATCTATCAGCAAGATTGTCGTATGATCTGAAATGGCATTGAATCTCTATAGTTGTACTTTTGATCTATTGTACTGTTTAGTTATTCAAGAGATGCAATCATCCGAGGCTACAGTTATTGCACATACATTTGATCTCAAAGTTGCAGGTGGTGGTGGATAGGTATCTTGCTAAACATTGGCGTCATCAGGCAGGCTATGGATATTTGGGGAATCAAATCCAGATCTGAGTCAACAAACACAGTTTAAATCAGTCACACAGAAGACGACTCAAGTTATGAGTCGTTTAGCCCCAGACCAGAAAGTCGACATTTGTCTTTTTGATAGAAACCTGGTTAGTCAGACCCTTCTCTCTCTTCTCCATCAGCATCTGAAGACCTTGAGGCACCCGTGTCTGCTGCGCTTCCTGTCCTGCTCGGTGCAGAACGGCGCCATACACCTGGTGACGGAGCGGGTGCGGCCCCTGGATCTGCTGCTGGACAGCCTGTCCCCGGAGGAGACCTGTGCCGGCATCTATGACCTCCTGCAGGCCCTCGTCTTCCTCCACGAACGGGTGAGGGCAAAGTGTGAGGCTTAGGGCCAATCCCATTTCTACTCCTTCCCCCTTCCCCTTACCCCTTCAAAACAAGGGGGAGGGGTAAGGGGTAGAAATGGGATTGGGCCTAAATTATGAGACGAAGAAGATGAATCCACTGGGATCGCTGCTAACTGCTCTGTTGACAAGTCTGTTTGTTTTCCGCAATGACTGCCTATTTAACATTTTTTTGTTACCTAATTAATTCACTGGCTCTACACACTAAAATGGGCTTTGAATCTGTGTTGGGGCTGGGTTTCCTGGTGGAGGAGTTTGGACTGCACTGAAAATATCATTAGTGGATTGTTGTTGTTGTATAAGACTTATTAACAATGTCAGTGAAGAAATTGATGGATTGAAGGCTTGAATTCAGACGGCAATGACAGGCATATGCCCCAGTCAGGACTAGAAAATGATTCTGTTTATACAACTAGTTATGAGCCTAGTCACACAATGTTGGATAATATTCCTTGCTGTTAATCATTGGTCACGTTTAGCCTACTGTTGCAGCTTCTTATTTAACCACAAGGTGTCATTGAAGTCCACGTTTATGAGAGCGAATGTACTGACCCCTTGGAAACTGGAGCTGGGTTCCCTCACTGGGGTGGGGCACAGTGGTCTCTATTTTGCCATTACAGTTGCCTGGGTGAAATCCAAATGTACCCAGACTTAAATGATGCTGGGGGATCTAGCAAATGCCCGCGCTCTGCTCGCCGTTCTCTACCTTACCGAGAATGGATTATTGCTTTTGGTAAAAAATATTTGTGTGGAAGCAGATGCAAGAGTTTAATTTAGAATGGCAAACCCTTTCAGTGGTAGAAATGGGGTCCCAGGCCAAAAGAGATCAGTAAACCCATCAAGGAGTATATTTTAAGAACCTGCTTTCCTTTTGTCTCGTTTTTGCAGGGAAAATCAAGTCACAACAACGTGTGCGTGTTGTCCGTGTTTGTGAGCGATGATGGCCATTGGAAGCTGGGAGGGATGGAGACCGTGTGCAAGTTCTCGGAGGCAACCCCCGAGGTAAGAGGTGGCGGGAACCAAGAGGGGCCCCATCGTGGCCCCTCCTTGTATTATGTTACCATACAATCCCTGCCTGGGATATTGGCTTATTTTTTGCAATTTATTATTCCTATTGGGTTAACACTACTATCAGTTACTTTTTTACTGTGGCATGTAAAACACTTGAATATGTTTTATATAAATATATATATATATATATATATATATATTAGGGATGGGTCAGAATATATTCCCGAGGGTCAAAGCCGATTTTTAACATTTGAACCGTCAACATTTTTTCCCATTCAAATAAACAAGAATTAACGGACGGAACTAATGTTGGTTCTGTAGCACTATTCGGTTTTTTTTAGTATTATTATTAATCATGTACAGAAAAACAATATACACAACACACAAGCATAAGTAAGGGATAATGCCCGACGAGGTGTCCATTATCAGGAATTAATGGACGACGAACGGTTGCCTCAATGAAATCCATTCATTCCTGATAATGGACACCTCGAAGGGCATTATCCCGCTTATACCATGATCAGTTGCCAAAGAAAATAAATGAAGACCATTCATATATTTTCATGCGTTTTACAATCCAAATATAACGTTTTTCACAAGCCATATGTTTGTTTCCCTGGTAACGCCTGAGGGTTTAACTAATACCTGGAACAATCATTACCCTCCCCTAAGGTTCTTATGCAACGAAAACGTTGTTCACTCCTCCAGTAAATAGGATGGACCTTAGCTATGACTTGGCAACAGGAGGTATTCTATGAGCCAGAGGGCTAACGTTATGCATTGTACTAACATGTATATAATTTGATATTCGTCCCAGCCTTTGTACCACAGATACTCTAGGGCAGGGTACGGCAACTAAGTTTGGCCTCGGGCCATTTTTTTTTCCAGCCAGTTGGTGGCGGGCCAGAACATTATCAAGGCTAGTTCAAGAAATTGATTAATGAAAGTGCATCTGGAATTGCGACGCAGGCCCGTCAGCTGGCTTAGTCATATGCCTACCAAGCACTAGATGACTCTTAAATGACGAACATATAAACAATTGTATGCCCTAAAAAAATATCATGCGTGATCACGTTATAAACAGAAAACGCGATTGTGATTATTGCATTAAAAAAGAAAAATAAGTTATTTCATAATGTAGCCGAGCAGGGGACATCCCGTTGGTATTTGAATGACTTTATTTGCTGAACTCGTCCCCCAATAACTCTTAGTCTTATCCCTAAATATGAAGATAAAGTGAAAAAGGGTAAAAGTGTCCGTAGAAAGGGTCTCATAATGCGAAGGCCTCTCGTAAAGCCACTCCTCCTTTCCTGTTGGCATATTTGGCAGTGTATATGCCGTCTTATGCGCGCCATTTTTCGCTGCACGGGGGGGGGGGGGGGAAGTGTTGCGTGTTGTGTAGTAGCAGGAAAAAAAAGTTCAGTTTCCGGCCCTTTACCTTTAAGCTAACAGATATAGATATTTGATATCCAAAAAAAAAAAAAAAAGTTAATATAACTTCAGAATAATCTGGCGGGCCAGATATAATGTATTATGCGGCACACATCGAATTATTCGTTCATACCACCCACTGATTATTGGACCCTGACTAATTAGAGTTATTCACATCATCCCTAGTTTATATCTTGAAGGAGCTTTATGAATGGTACCTAAAATAAATATCTGATTTTGTTCTTCACGTTAGTTCCTCAGCAGCATCCAGAATGGGAGAGATGCCAGTTCTGTTCCTCCAGAGGAGCAGGTGAGGCGAAGGCTACATGCTGCTTTAACGTTCTTCCTTCGATATCACCCTTGTCTTGAATAGAGCGAGGATATGCTGTATATAGCACTTTGTTTTTACAGGTCGAGGGCTTCAAAACGCTGCCTGATAAACACGCACATTCTCGGGACTGTTTCTCCTTCGGCGTGATGGTGGAGACACTTCTTCCCCTTCTGAACGGCTATGGTGAGTACTGGCTGGCTTGTCCTTGTTACATTCATCGCTTTCCTCTTTTAACGGAAGACAGGGAATCATGCCCAAAGGATATTATAAATCCAGTGTCCCTTGCTACTTTTCCCACGGTGTATTCTGCTGATGTTCAGTGTCGGAGGAGATGTCGGAGAGCCTGAAGACGACCCTTCAAACCAGCCTCTTGACCTCCGACCCTTCCTCCCGGCCTGCACTCCGCTCTCTGCTGACTCACGACTTCTTCAGGTTTGTCTCGTACAACTTTCTCTCACTGCCCGGCCGGAAATGGAACAAAACAACGGAAAGGATTGTAATAACAAAGCACTTTTTTTTTTTTACACCTTTTTTTTTTTAGAAATGACTTTCTGGAGGTGATGAATTTTCTGAAGAGCCTCACCCTGAAGACGGAAGAGGAGAAGAATGAATTTTTCAAGTGGGTGAAGAGTAAACAAACAAAGGCATCATCCGCCACACACACACACACACACACACACACACACACACACACACACACACACACACACACACACACACACACACACACACACACACACACACACACACACACACACACACACACACACACACACACACACACACTTGATGTTGCGCCCTGGGCCATGTCAGCTCATTTTCATGGAGAACAAGTTCCGTCTGCTGGAGACATTATCCATGGAGGGTGTTGGATTTCTTGCTTGTGGTTTAGGTTTCTGTTGGACCGGGTCCAGAACCTTCCAGAGGAGCTGATCGCCGCACGGCTCGTCCCCAAACTCCTCAACGGCCTGGTGTTCGCCGAACCCATGGCAGTCAAAAGCTTCCTGCCTCATCTCCTAAAGCCAAAGACGGGTAAGTAGTCAACGCCAACAAAGCAGCTAAAAACAAAGCCGTTTTGTGATGACTCTTGGATAACCTCATACCTCCCACCCCCCCAAATCAATAGTGCTGATGTCAATTAGTTAGCTCAACCAACTAATGAAAAATCACCTCAAATTCCCAACCATAAATCTTTTTTGTTGAAGAAATTCAACACAGGCTTTTCTGCCTCATCAACAATGACTTATAATGTCAGCAGCCCAGTTCAACCCCCTATGAAAAACTTCAGTGGACAGGGAAACGGGTTGACCGTCACGTTTCTAACCCTCTGGCAACCGTGATGTCCGATCCCTTATTCCTTATCCCTGGCGGTAGATCCCAGCAGCGGAGAGAGCGTCGAGGAGTGCCTGCTCTCCGTGTCCCTCTATCGGCGGCACGTTGTGCCCCAGCTCCTCAAGCTCTTCAAGGTCAAGGAGGAGCACGTTCGCATCGTGCTGCTGGCCCACATCCACGTCTACGCCCAGCACTTCTCTCACGACGAACTCAAGACACACATCCTACCTCAGGTGAGAGGCTCGGGGGAAAATCGACATCTCACACACACACACACACTGCGGGTTTTCATCACTCTGCTGTTGTCACAGCTGCGGTGGCTTACCCTGCGTATGTTCGTCCATTGCACCCCCCCTCCCCCTGACGGCAGGTGTTAGTGGGAATGAGGGACACCAACGATTATCTGGTGGCAATGACGCTGCAGAGCCTGGCGGTAATGGTGCCGTTGCTAGGCGCCCAGGTGGTGGTGGGCGGGGAACGGACCAAGGTGTTCAAGCGCACCACGCCGAAGTTCAGCAAGTCCACGGAGGTCACTCCTGAAAGTAAGCAATGCCAGCCAAGTCGAATGGAAGAGGCTTTTGCAAATGTTTTGGAATCACTTGAGCCCTTGCCAAGAGCAGATGTATTTGTTGTACACGGCGTTTGCCGGTTTTGCCTTTTATAAAGATGTACTTTTTTATGGACATCATGCCTCTGTTCCATCTCATGACGTCCCTTTTCTTCTCCAGCATCTCCTATCCATATAGTTAGCGTGCCCCTTCCCCAGATTGCACAACCTACAAAGGTCTTGAATCTGCCCCCCAAAGCGATCAGCGTTGGGGGGCCGGTCCTGGGGGACTTGAGCAGGCTACGTGATGGTGGAGAGTCCCATCGTGGCTACCCGAATCCAGGCCAGTCAAGTAAGCAGACCTGGCCCGTTGACCTGTTGGCGCAAACGTTGGATTCCTCCAAACCCGTTTCTAGTAACGTAATTACCACATTTTGTGTTTCAGCCATCAGTAGGGACATGTCTCTCCCACTGAACAGCCTCGGCCAAAACGGTGAGCCGGAGTCCCCGACCTCCAGCCCCGACAAAAAAGAGACGGCGGCTAGCCAACGCGACGACTGGCCTGACTGGAGTGACACGGAGGAGGGGGAGAAGAGGGAGGTCCAGATTCACATCCAGAGAGATCCTTCAGCCAAGCTGCCCCTCGCACCCTGCCTCGTGGAAGGGGAGCCCTGGGACGATATCGAGGACGGAGAACCAGCGTCTCACGTCTCCCCGACGGCTCCCTCACCAGACCCGATCGTCCGCCCCGCACCTGCCGGAGGCCCGACGTCCCCCGCACCTTTGAAACAAACGGTGGAAACGCTCCGATTGGGGCTGGCCTCCGCCAAAGCCCTCAGACTGAGCTCCTCCTCGCAGGCCGCCACACAAAACAAGGTCT
Organism: Melanogrammus aeglefinus; assembly: GCA_900291075.1. Taxonomy (NCBI): domain Eukaryota; kingdom Metazoa; phylum Chordata; class Actinopteri; order Gadiformes; family Gadidae; genus Melanogrammus; species Melanogrammus aeglefinus. The sequence goes on from OLKM01000839.1 coordinate 41,295, forward strand.
CCTCATCGTGGGACAACGGGTGGAGCGAGGAGGACAAGGACTTCCAGAAATCGCCCCAAAACACTTTGTCTAAATACAGAACCAAGGGAGCGGCGCCCAGGATAAACGGGGCGTCGGTGGGCGGGCTCGGGGAGGAGTTCACCATCGAGGTGAAAAGGAGGCCGGACAGAGACCCAGAGCTGGACCTGTTTGCGGACATGGTGCCGGACATCGTGATGTCCTCTCCCACTTTGGTGCTGCCCGTTGACGGCGCTTTTACAGACTGTGGAAAGGCCACAGCTGGACTCCACGGTGGGCCCACGCAGCCCGACACATCCGTCACAATCGCCGGCAGGTTCGCAGCGACGGAGACAACAGAGGTGAGTGTGGACTGGACCATGATGTCAAGTCGTCAAGTATTCATTGGTGTGATGAGAGAAGGAGCTAAAGGGAAGCGATTCTGAGGGATGAATTAGTCATGCATTGAAATTCAAATGCACTATGAACACTTACTGCTTACTTAACACACTTCTGAACATTTTTCTCCCCACAGACTGAGACCGAGGGCTGGGGTGATGGAGATGACCTCAACTGGGAGGATGAGAACGTTTGGTAGTGACACTCATCCAGAGTAACATTATGAAAAGACTATGAAAAACGAACCACTGGAATTACATATGTCCAGGGTGTGTCTGCGTCATCTTAATGCAACACATTGCTCTAATAAGTCAATCAGTGAACGCTCATTTTCCTCCCAATATGAAAGGTGTTCGATCATCGTTTGAAATGGTGATGCAGTGCTACCAATGATTGGTGGTGTAGAATGCTTAACATTTTGCGACATACTGTACATACACGTATGTATTGATGCCAGTGTCAACATCAGGGTACTACAACTTTTTGTACTGGAAAGAGATGCTTGTGGTGGGGTATAACCAGCAAGACTGGGACGGGTATAAGAATGATATTTTAGTTTTTTGCCAAATTATGATTAGAGCTATAAGCTATATGAAGAATCAATGCTTCAAGTTGGGCTTAATGACTATTTTCCATCTGCCTTGTTTCTTTTGTGCCATAAATGACTTGGGATTAGGATAAACTTGAGAAGACATGGCTTGTCCAAGGTTAATTGAACGGTTGGTGAAATGGCACTATGAATGTTGATTACAGAGATGGATTTAATTTATTAGCTTTCTGGATTGCTGGAGAAATAAACTTTATGGTATAGGATACAACGTTATTGCCTCATCTGTAACGTGTCTGAAGTCTTACATTTTCGTAATCGCAATCTATATCAATGGATGCATTTAACAAAGTTTGGTTTTAACTGAATAAAATGTTTCTTCAAAACTAGTTTGTAAATGTTGCATATAATGTATTTAGTATATTCATTAAGCACCCACTGGAGAAATCAAAGTTGAGCTGTGAAAACGCATGACTTCAAAATAAATGGTGGGAAGACGTTTATTAAAGTAAACAACCAAATCAATAAATTAAAATGTTTTAACAATTCACTAGATGTCATTCAAGACTGTCAAGAAAAAAATGAAAAGCAATAAGTATTATCCTGTAAAATGAACGTTCTTCAGCATATACCCAGAGGTAGTAGGGGATCACAATGGGGGAGGGGTGGGGATCATGGCCTTGGGCTGATCTGGGCTATCAAAGTCTGTAGCTCTCGTAGTCTGGCCCCAAGCCACTGCGGTGGCTGTGGGGCAGTGGTGTCCTGGCTGCCTAGGGCCTGCAGGGCCTTCAGAGCGCTCTCTGCTGTCTGGACGTAGCGGCTGTACTCTTCTTCTCTGCTGGTCTCCTGTCGAGCTCTCTTAGGACAGGGCTGAGAGAGAAGACAACCCTGTGTGAGGAACCAACCACACCTCCAGCTAACATCAGGCAGACAATCTAAATGTCAACTTTATTTCGTCATTCCTGTTTTAGGGATAGCCACAGCTAAATGGAAACCCTTTTGCCTATTCAATGAACACTACACCTTATACCCCACTATAAAATAAAGTGGCACTCGATGGGTATTAGTGATTCATCATTCCTTTAAGCAAACACTTGACCTGTCAATGGGCATGCTTGTTTATTATAGCCTTACAGGAATGATGCAGGGCACAGCTTGCTGGAAAGGTGACTTAAGGTCATTTGTACGATTTGTAGGGTGATAACGATTTTGTAGGTGACTAAAAGAATAATTATTTGAGTAAGCAGAGCCCATTGCTGTTGTGTCTCTTGGTCATGTTGACTAATGCAATGTAAAGGCTGTGCAAAGTGGCCAGGCAGGAAGCTGGCAGCCGGTCGTAACTGATCCATTCATAAATAGGAAAGAGCCACTGTGGCGGATAAGGAGGCGGATACTCCCTGAATAACAAGTACCCCCTCACCTCTGAGTCAGCAGGGGAAATCACGGTTGACCCACTCGAAGCCCCTTCTATCTCCATCTCCAGCCTCCTATTGTTTTGCTCAATCAAGGGTGACTCCATTTTCAGCCTGTCCAGCCGTCTCTCTCCCGCTTCCTGGATATTTACGGTCTGACGAAAGAAAATGTTAAGAGTCTCCCGGGAGATGCCCTTCTATTGTTCCTATTACCGTGGAAATTTACTCACCTTGCTGAGATAATTCACAACTCTGGCCTTGGTCTCTTCCACGGACAAGCTGTTGGCGATCACCTTCTCATGATTTGTGACCTAGGGAAAAAAAGATGAGCGAACATTGTCAAACCAAGGTGTACGCTTTATTTGTATTTAGTTATCCAATCTCACATCAGCTGATTTAGTTCCCCCTCACCTCTGCAAAGTGAGCAAAGGCCTCCAGGGCGTGCTGGTGTAACAACCAGGACGGCTCGGCCAGCAAGGACCCGAACAGGCTGCCCAGCCGGGGCACAAACTGGCCCTGTGGGCCAGAGAACCACGGGGAGGAGGTCGACGTGAGAAATATCTTTGTTGAGTGACGCATGCATACTCAAAAGGGTAAGTGAACCCTAGAAATAACTTTAAGCTGGTTCAACTTTTTTCAAGATTTAGTAAACAGGCTAAAGTTGCTTCTTTCCAGCAAAAAAAAAAAGGAACTTTCCCAGATTAGTAGTTTTATATTGGCTAAACTCCCCCACAAGAGGGGGATTGGATGCCAGTTTTTTCAAAAACTTCAAGACAGTGATCACTGCTTAGATCACATTTGTTCAAACTTGTAAACAGGGTTTACTTACCCTTTAAACCAACAATTTAGATTATTTTCAACCTCGGACCAAAGTCAATCCTGATTCCCTTGCACACCATTGCAGTCCATGCCAGTTCCCAATTTAACCAATTATCTCATCACTATCAGTGAGCAGATATAAACCATTGCCGTTTTGCGATACATCTGACAGCAGCATGACAGTCAAGTGTAGAACTATGACAAAAGGGCGAATGCTTTCAGTCCACCGTACCTGGCTGTCTTGGGAGAAGAACACGTTGCCAAGGGAGGCCAGGAACTCTAGGGCAGCCAGCGCCACCTCGTCCGGACACTTCTGAGAGACTAGCGATGCCACACACTGCAGAGCCTTGAGATACACCGGGGTGTCAACACGCGAGGATTCTCTCCAGGATGACTCCTACATACACACCTACAGTCTCCTCCTGCTACATTTGAAGACTGCTTCAATTTGTCCATTCACTATTTAGTCATTCCAGCAAATGGTGAAAAGAGAGAGAGAGACCTGATGGATGGCGTTGTGATCGATGGTCTTCACCAGGCTGGCTGATATCAGCAGCAGCCATCGCAGGGTGCACTGTAGTACAGGATGGGTCTGGACCTGATGTGAAGCAGACGGAGCCATCCATGGGTCTTATGGGTGTCAACACCATACATCAGTGCAGGCAGTACAAAACGAGTGACATGACGTGTGCAAGTGTCCTACCTGCACAGGGCACATGCGGGACCACAGCCGGGTGACTATCCCCCTCGCGGCTGCCGACACACCCTCTCCCCCCGAGGACGGCTGCACGCGGACCACCACCCTGAGGGCCTTCAGAGCGGTGTTCTGGGAGGGGGACACGGCATTAACATGGAGCTCCTGCATATAAAAAGGTCAATCTACCGTAAGGAGGATCTTAAAAAAGGGACTCGGACAAGAAAACACTAATCTATTCCCTCATTATTTTGTGACTTGTTTTTTTTGCAGCCAGTGTGTTGAATCCGACCCCCCCTACAAGCCGTTCTGAAAATCGGCCTCTTCTGATATGATAGGTGGGCGTGTCCACCTAGATGTATGACGGATAGACGAGCAACGTTTGTTACAGTCCACTTGGTGGGTTGGTAGACTGATCCATCCAGCACACATCTCTCTACACGCCCAAAACAGCTTGGAACAGATAATCACAACGGGTGGTTTAATGTGTCACCTTTAAAAAGGAACGTGGGCAAGAAAACACTCAACTGTTCCCTCATGATTTTATGATTTTTTTTTTTTTTTGCAACCAGTGCGTTGAACCCCTTTAAATCGTAGCCCCCACTTCTCTTCTTAAAAATAATGGCCGTCGACTCTCCTCACCACTTTCTCCACTTGCCCCAGCCGGTAGCCTCCGTCCCGCCAGTCATCCAGGGCTTGCTGGGTCAGGGCGGTGACGTCCTCTTGGACCCTGAGGCTGGCCTCCGGGGACAGGGCTCTGAGGAGGACATGGCGCCACACGGGGAGGTTCTCCACCTGGGACGGCGGGAAGCGCTCCACCAGCGCCATCTGTGTGACGGTGAGAGAACAAGAGGTAAAGCACGCCGGCGAATCAGAGCCGGGGCGGGGGGGGCACGCGAACGCCATATGTCAACAGAGTGTAAGCCTTCCCTGGGGCTGGGGGGGGGGGGGGGGGTGGTCAACAGCACGCGCCACAGGGTGGGACTCAGGCGCGGCGAGGGTGAAGAGGGTAAATCTTATCTTCATTGTGGCCGAGTGTCTCCTGCCTATTTATGAACGGATCATTGTTGGTTTGGTGATCATGTATACAAAGAAAATTAATCGTTTTTATCGAAAATATAGAAATATGATATTGAAAACTGAAATTCTCCAATAGAAATTTGTTTAACCATGGTTAAACAAACAACGTTTTCACCCCAGTGATAAAAAACCAAGCAGGTAACCGATTCCTGGGGACTTTACAGTGATCAAGGCATGTTACCTGGATGGATGTTTAACAAAAGTGTTTATTCTCATTTCGATATTTCCATATTAGCATATTCATGTTTGTTTGTTTCCAAGCCTTACCACTAAGCCTTTTATAGACATGCTAAGTGTGACATCACTACCGTAGTCCGATCTGCTTTGAGTCTTTATTTATTTTTAACCTCTGTAAACTGTACAGAATACTTTTTAACCCGGCCGCAGTTGGATAAGGACCCTAGGGGGTGTGAGAGGTTTGTATTGGGAGATGTTTTGGTTTCTGACCTGGTGGTGGGGTGTCATGAGGAACACCATGCGTCTGAGCAGTAGGCCCAGGTGGGACGACTGGTACACCCCGCCGGCACACACCTTCACCTGGGGGAGGGCAGCAGAGGTGAGGGGCAGAGTCAGCGTGTTGGCCCAGGAGTAGAGGGAAAAACCACCCAGAAAAAGGAGAGAAGGTGGAAGAGGCCAGAGAGAGGTGGAAGAATGTGTGACTTTCAGGCTTATTGTGCTGCAGTGTTGCACAATGGGCCGCGGTTAAGGGACAGGTGTCACCGGGCTCGGGGCCCAGAGACACCAATTGTCACCTCGGCTGGAGAGCCGCACAGAACAAAAGCCCTAAGCCGAGCACAGCTCAAACAGGTTTGGAGACTCTTACGTTGTTCCGAGGGGATGGCAAGAGACACCGACAATTTAGATACTAAGCATGAGCACAAGACAGGTAGTATTGTAATACACTACATGTTCTAATTCATTTGCAAATAATGTATATTTTTATTTATGTCAGCTTAAATCAATAGGTCATTCTCTTTGCCATTTCAAACATTAATATATATATATATACACACATGTCTAAAAAAGGTACACTTATTGATCAACATGCTGTGTTATAATATCCACTGTAGACCTCTACCCACCAGGTGCGCTATGAGCAGGGTGTGTTGCAGACAGAGTTCTGCGGTTCCGTACCTGAGGACAGAGCAGCAGCACTCCGTTAGCAGTGGGATAAGGCCCCCCAAGTGGAACCTCTTAGCTTTTTTTTGTTAGCTTTTTTTCTAATGTTTGTACTTTGTTTAGAGATACTTTCACATTCATTTTCAAAAGAATAATGGGTGTGTTCATAGTCATCCCGTTAAAAAAGTGATAAGCTAGAATCGTCCGTGGTTTGCCAAGTAGAAAAACCCGTTGGGAATCACCGTGCTGTGAAGCACCAGACGTCTGTAGCGAGCAGGGCTGTCTGCCAATCAGACTGCAAGACGGCTTCCAGCAAACAACTCTCCTGGGGGGGGATAGGAGAGGAAAAACACACCAATGGAAAGTGGTGAAAAGCACACCAGACATCAAGTAAAATGAAAGTAAAAGCCATTAACATTGTGAATAGTCGGAAATCCTGTTGGAAACTCCCCCAGTATTTGACCAAAAACAGTGGCGAGATAAAATCACGGATCAGGTCTTTATTTTAGCTACCTCATAGCTCTCGTGCACAACAAATTGTCCAGCAATCTTAACTAAAGCAGCCCAGCTCTCTTTTATTCCCAGTTTCATGGAAGTGAAGTGGTTTCCATACCAGCCCTGGGAGGTATGAGGGAGGGAGTGAGGCGACGCTGGCACACAGATGCACACACACGTGGTGATGCAGGCTGACTCTTCCCTGGGCCTGACCCTTCATCATCACCCCTGGCAACAGCACGGGTACCATCCGCTCAGTGCAGCACACCCGGAAGACGTCCATGATGGCCTGATAGATGGGGAACCTGCAGTAAACAACACGCTTTGTGTCATGGTAAAGCGCCACAGGGAAGGTATTGATCAAGAGGGGGTGTAGCCCAAAGTTATAATCAATGGTGTGATACGCCACAGCATGCAAAGTAGCTGAGCAGTGCTACAAACGACAACCAACACTTTGACTGTACACAAACTTCAAAAGTGAGCTTTCTGGTAAAGATGAAAAAAAAAAAGGTCCTGTTTGAATACGTCAAGCTGTTGATATTCCCTCCACGAGGCCGTCGATGTTCGCTTCGTCGTATATTGAAAGTGAGAGTTTGATGGCAGGAGGACCTAGCTACCTGGGGGTCTCCTCAGGGAAGAGGTTGCCCTTGTGCCAGAGCTGCAGGGTCTCCTCTGGGTGGGGGGGCAGGTGTCCCAGGACGCTCACCAGCGAGCAGGCACTGAGGAAGCTGCTGGTCAGCACTCAGCTCTGTGCAAAAAAAAACAGTCAACACAAAAACCCATTGCAGTTTCATTATCTAGATAATATCGCAGTAGGATTGCAAAAGCACACTGTATATATTAGGTAAAAACTAGGTTTTTTTTGTGCTTTTGAACAGCATACTGCAGAATGATGGTTTTTAACTGAACTTTAGGTTCCAAAACCATTTTCAAACAAAGCTCACCATGGACCAACATAGCAGCTATTAACTGCATTCACTTCAACGCTTTCTCACTGCATTCCTTTCACATCCACAAGTGGAAAAAGGGACCGGCATTCAGCAATAACAGGACTGACGCCAAAAACCACACAGGAAGGGACATGAGGATGCCGAGTCAACAATCCAACTCACGCTGGTTTTTCCCGAGAACGGCCTCCGCAAAGGGGCGCAGGGGCAACAGCTGGATCAGGAGGGCCTCCATGGGTAGCAGCGCTGCCACACTCAGCTCCTCAGACAGCGGTGGATGCAGGCTTGGGGCACACAGGCTGGGCGGGAACATACTGAGGGGAACAACACAGCCTGGAGCTCAGAGGTTGTCTGCATGGTGTGACGTCCAGTATAATATATAAAGGTAAATCCCCCTTCCTTAAAGTGTGATGGAATGATATTAGATCTCATCTCATTTGTAATATATACTAATATTTTGTTGAATACATTGACCTACCTGGTAATTTGGAGGTAGAGCTGATGAAAGCGGCAGCAATATTTTGACAGGAAAGAGCTGAATTCCTGTTAGAGGTTAGGGTGACAGGGTGCAACTTGTTAACAACAGCATGGTTTTTTTATAGAAAACATGAAAAAAAGAAAAAAAATGAGAGAATATCCGGAGGTTAAAAGAAAGGCTGTGTCAAAGGCCCAACATTTGTCACCTTTATGTAATGGACTAAAGTGTTGGCAAAGAATCTGCACATCTTCGTGTTTTTCTGAAACAGCTTGTATTCTGCACATTGGGTCATCTCCTGAGATTACATAAAAATAAACAATGGTGTCAGTGTGTGTCTTTCACTTCACCTGACGCCTGACCTCAGGATCAACACCTCTCACCTCAATCATTGTACCGGTACTCCAGAAAAACAAATGTGCATAGCAAGCATAGAGCAAACATGGTAAAAAAAAATGTTGCACAGGAAATCGACTTAATCTTCTAGCGATGGATGCAAAAACTACTCAGACATGAAAATATGTCCCACTTTTTTATGGTGAAAAGTGTTGTAGTTAAATAACCTTTTTGAACAACTAGACTATAATGTTAACATTGCTCTTATTCACATTATAGACATATCACTAAAGACCATACACTTTTCGGCATCAAAACATGCTAGCTGAAGCAGGAATAGCTTCCCAAACAGTTCCAAATAACAGGGACACAAGCAATGTTCCTGTGGGCATGACGGAGGTGTAACAGAAGCCAGCGACCGGTCCTCTACCTGCACTGCGATGTGTCTGATCTGGTCACCCAGCTCCAGACAGGTGCTGAAGGACGCCTGCAGGTTGTCACACAGACGGCTGCTGATGTCACCATGGCGAAGATGCTTCTCCACAAACGATTGGTGCTTCACGCTCTGTCTAGACCACAGGGATGGCACTCGTTTTATTCCAGCCATTGCTTGTCATGTATAACTGAGGTGATGGGGTGATGGGGACGCGGTGGTGCTTACTTGACTATGAATTTCCACGTGTTGGCATGCAGCGCCATGTCCAGGTCCGAGATCACATAGCAGAGATCAAGCAGGCTGTGAATGACTGGAATCAAAAAGCAATGGTAAATACAGTATCTTTGGAGGAGTAACCCCCCCCCCCCACACCACACACACACACACACTCACACACACACCTGTGACAATGTCAGTGACGTCCTCTTCCGTAGCCTCAGCGCCCAGAGAGATGCGATCCAGCAGCTCCATAAGGCCCTTCTGGAGGGAGTAGGCCTCCTTGAACAGCCCCTGCAACAGGTCTGCGACCAGGGACAGGCGGCCACAGTACACCTCCTCACTCTCCTGAGAACCAGTCAATCAATGTGTAAATCTGTCAGACCTCATAACATTCATAATATCTGTCATCTAGAAACCGTTTGAATCCAGCCAACGAGCGCTGGAGGCTAAAATGCTGATTCACCAGGTTACAAATATCTCAGTGGTGCAATGTATGAAGGGAGGTTGACGTATACCTTGCAGTGTTGGAAGGTCTGCTTCAGTACTTTGAGGATACACGACGGAAGAGAGCGGATGGCGTCCAGTTCTAATGCTTCGTCAAACAAGCAGACACGACGAACACAAGCAGACATCGCTTCGACGATCTGCACCGTTGCCTGACAATGAAAAGAGTAACGTCTTTCATATATTTATTGGCTGTTTGGCTGTTTGGTTTAGTTTGGTTTAATAGGCCTGGGCTGACCACTGGGCTGACTGACCACTTTGTAATTCTGGGCAATTACAGAAGGGCCGTAAGCCTGGCCCATGCAGCATCAATCTGCATCTAATTTGATTTTTTATTTTATTTATTCTTTAATTCATTCATTAAAAAGCCCTATTGCAAAAAAGTTACAATCTTACTTTTACGGGAATGCCCTATGGAAAAAATACATTTGAGTGATTGCCAATAACACGTTATTATTCGAAAACATTTGGGATCTTCCTTTGAAATCATGTCTGGATACTAATTTCTTCTTCTGTACTGAAACACATAAAATACAAGGCATAGTTAACTTAGTTAACAAATTATAGTTATTAATAAAGCACCTCCAGGAGTTTTCTCAGTAGGGTACGCAACTCTGTGTTTTGACTGGACAGTCCTCCAACTTGGTTTGAGATCTCCTTCATCAAATTGTCGAACATGGTGACAGCCTACAAACAAAGACAACATGTGTGGGATATAAAAATTGCCAGTTTGTGTAAATGTTAAAAGACAATGCCCCTGTAATCCCTTGTAAACAGTAAAATGTCATTCAATTGGTTATACACTTTTCCAAGACACAACTTTTCCAACACACAACACAACACACAACACTGATGTAATCACATGATATTCACCTTAGGCAAGACTTTGGAGAGGCACGCTTCCATTTCCTTCAAACCAATGTGAGGGAGGAACATCTCTGTGATGACTTTAAGGATACCTGAATGGAAAGGTATTGCTATTAATCCTCCGAGGCGTAGGCAAATACAATCACTCTGATGACGACGAACGAGCGGTTTACGGATCAAATGAAGGCACTTACGAATATGCTCATCCCAGCTCTCAGACTTTCCATGTAGAGAGTACAAATGGTCAAGGAAGACCTAAATGGTTTGAATCTTTTTTACATGTTAGTGCTTATTCACGACTCGTGTAGTGTTTAAAAACATCCTTGAGGCTTGCATAACTATTGCATGTGGGAAAGTACACATTCAGGGTTTCCAGCTCCACAAGGGAAAAAATGAAATTAGATGTATTCGATGCTTGGGTTCAACTGTGATAATTGTCATGTTTTGGACCACACAATTAAAATAATCACTCAATTAGTCAAACGTGTTGTCACAGTGTACTCAACATGGGAGGATATGGTAAGTTTAGGCAGGACAGATCTGAGCTCTTTGCGACAGGTTTCCTGACTCCAGTGTACCACCTCTTCCAGGAGAGTGGTCTGTGACATGTTGGGAGGCAGGGCTGGTCCGATGAGCTGCACAAACAATGAACATTAACGGAATCAATGCCGAATATGAACTATATAATAGTTTGCTAAATGGTGTTAATCGTCATTTCGCTGTTAGGTTTGTAACGTTCATGATAACGTAGTCTTCTAAACCGCTTCAGAGTATACAACAAAAGTTACTTACCATTAACTTTTACTTTCCATCAAAAGCGAATATCCTGTATTCCGTAGTATAAATGATGCGCTAACTTGTAGTTACCATTGTATATGGTATGTAAAGGACATAAAACAATGTAAACATTAGATATACAACGTCAACTAGTCGCATATTCCAGCGGTCGTAAGGCGCGCTGTTTTTCGCGGAAGTGACGTTTAGCAACAGGGCCGTCTGATTGGCTACAACTATTAAAGCTGCTACAGAGTTATTATCACGAAACATACATTACTTGATGGAATGCTAAAAAAATAAAAACAATTCTAAACCAAACAGATAGGTTTGATTATTTATTGATTAGAAAGTTTTACACATCCTGTAATTATAAATTGGAGAATCACTTGTCATTCTTTGTGCTAAACATATATATTCTTTTAGGCTTGTAAAGAGTAATAAGCTTAACGATTTTAGCGCGCGCGTTGAGCGCGCTCAAACTCTAGTTGTAATTAAACCCATAGCAATAATGTGGAAACCCCAGTCGATAATCTAACAATTTTTGGGCGCATCATATACATTTAGCCTATAATTTTACAACGTATAACATTCGTTGTGCCAACATTAAAAAAAACTCAAATTCAGCGAACAAAAGGAAGCAGGCTGATTATCATTTAGGGGGCCACTCATTGACATTCAGATGCATCATCAAAACGCCCACTGAAGTGTTGTGAGAAATACAGACTTTCTACTCCTCATTCACATATAAGGTAATATACATTTCGTACCGAGAAAACAATACCTCAGTGGTAGTATTATTCAGAAGATTTTCAGGGTACAAATAATAATAATAATAATTGTATTTCTCGGCAGTCAAGGACACCGTACAGAGGTACACAAAAGTCATTTGAGAGGAACACAATTAAAAAAAATGAAGAAAATTGTAATAACACAGACAAAGTAATTGGCATCAGGTGGAATAGGTAGTTTTGAACAGATGGGTTTTGAGATGTGATTTGAAAAGTGGAAATGAATTGATGTCTCTGAGTTCGGGTGGTAAAACATTCCAGAGACGGGGAGCAGAGCGGCTGAATGCTCCTGTGCCCCATGGTGGTGAGACGGGCAGAGGGTACAGACAGGTGTATGGAAGAAGAGGATCTGAGGGAACGGGAGGGAGTACGTGGTACGTGGATGAGGTCGGACAGATATGGGGGAGCGATGTTGTGGACGGCCTTAAATGTAAGTAGGAGGACTTTGAATTTGAGACGGAAGTGAACCGGGAGCCAGTGGAGCTGCTGGAGGACAGGGGTGATGTGGTGGATGGAATGGGTTCGAGTTATAATGCGGGCAGCTGAATTCTGGACCAGTTGGAGCTTATGGAGGGATTTGTTAGGGAGGCCGAGAAGGAGAGAGTTGCAATAATGTATACGGGAGGTGACGAGGCTGTGGACAAGGATGGCGGCAGTGTGGGGGGTCAGGGAAGGGATGTGGATATGTTGTTCACACATACGGCCCATCAGGAGAACATCAGGACTTACACGTGTGTCTGAAATCAGCTAGTGTGTGAGCATTTGATTACATTAAAATTAGTCAATTTATGGTAACAGGGGTAATTGTTTAATGGAAAGTGTAGTATGCACGCAAATCAATTATTAAATTGCTTTTACTGTTATTCAGGGATACGGAACCCGTAAAGGGACATGAAAAGTTTCTCGTGAGCACGAGAAAGTATCTGGTGCTCACGAGAAAGTATCTGGTGCTCACGAGAAAGTATGTTGTGCGCACGAGAAAGTTTCTCGTGAGCACGGGGAAATATCGTGCGTATATTACTGGCAGTGTAGGGCAAGCCAACCCCGCCAGAAATCGCCATCATTTAGTCACGTATCACCTTCATTAGGCCGTAAAAAACGCTGTAAACTGTAGAAAAACTGAGTATTTTACGCCGTTTTGCACAACAATGCGCCGCTTTTTACGCCGCAATGGAGCCTTTCAAGAGCGTGCGTAAAGAACGCAGTTTTGTGCACACCACAACGCGCGTAAAATATGGCGTCTCGCTAGTATGCTAATAATCTCGCGCGTATTTTACGCGCGTTTTGAATGCTCAAAACTGCGTTTTTTACGCACGCTCTTGAAAGGCTCAATTGCGGCGTAAAAAGCGGCGCATTTTTGCGCAGATTATTTTTCTACATTTTACGGCGTTTTTTACGGCCTAATGAAGGTGATACGTGACTAAATGATAGCGTTTTCTGGCGGGGTTGGCTTGCCATAGCAGTGTGTGCGACGTCAGCGAGTCGCGCGAGGAGAGCGAGCGATAGTGTGCGTGTTAGTTTAGTGAAGTAATGAACGAGTGCGGTTGTGTGTAAGAATAAAGTACCCAGCCTGTCAAGAATCGGTGGCCGCTTTATTCCGAACATATTACGACCTATAAGCAGACCAACTGTCGGTCAAAGTGAAGGGTTGCTGCCCCCGAGAGAGCATCGGCCCTGGAGGGAACGTCTCCCCTGTGCTCCTCGGTCTAGGAGCCGACAGCAGGAAAGGTGTAACTAACCATCTCGTAGTTGGACTGAGGCGGAGCGCAAGAGATACGTGATCCAATAATTTGAGATAAAAATAAAACACATTCATTTGAATGATTTTAACTTGTGGGATATCCCACAAGCTAAAATCATTAAAATGAATGTGCTATATTTTTTATCTCGCACTATTGGAGCGCGTATACTCTCTTGCCTCCAACTACGAGATGGTTAGTGTGCCTTATAGGTCGGAATATGGTCGGAATGAAGCGGCCACCGATTCTTGAGGCAACTAATATTGGTTAGTTGAAAAAATAACCATCATTCAGATTAAACATCTCTTCCAGTGTCCTGGCCAAGACAGGCAGCAGTAGCCTATAGTCACACATAGTACACAAAAAATAAGAAAAATTAAACAACTAAAACAGTCTGCAGGTGGGAGGAGGGGATATCAATATCGCAAGACATTTGGGGAAGCTCAAGGAGGCGAGTAATATTCATAGATAGGATATAAAATGGATGTAGCATCCGAGCGGACCTCAGTTATTCCAATTGCATCCAATTCTCTTGGTTTATGCGCGTCACCATCTTAGTTTGACTCGTTATAGTTTGACTCCGCCTCATTTCCTTTAACCAAAAAATGGCATTGATCTCCCGCCCCCCATTGATGGGGGGACGGGAGACACGCCCATCTAGGTGAGACCTAATTATTCATACATTTTAACCTCCAATAAAATAGAAACTAGCCTCCTAAAAAGAAAATGACCCCCCTCAGTGTTGTCATGGAGATATGAACTAAACATATACTGACTATAATGTTTTGTTGGACCAGGCTGTAAATAGGTTTAATAAGACTGTGAAAAAGGCCGGTTTAACATGTGAGTCAACGAATTTGCTCCCTTTTGTTACCACCTCGTTGTGGCCAACCGGTGCTACTGCAATGTTCGTCACTTCCACATTGGATGCTGGTATATCTCGCTGTGGTTAGGGCTTGGTAATATTACATTAGAGTGTAGTCTTGTGATGGACTCTATCGACATTATTCTCCATACTGTGTTATTGACGTGTTTATGTTTTGTGTTAAAGGGACACTGTCTCTTTAAGATTCCTTGACTTATGTGTTGATATGCCGGTCAGGGCGATATTGGAATTTAGGGTTAGGGTTATTTTTTATATGACAATGACGGAGCCGTTATGTTTAAAAACATAACGTTTTACCTGGACGAGTGTCGCTGCGGTGTGTGCGCGTGCGTGTGTGTTCTTACCTGCGCGTGTGTCGATGGCGGAGCCGTTATGTTTAAAAACATAACGTCTTATTAGCTCGGCGAGTGTGTCGCTGCCTTTGTCTTGACGTACAGTGTGTGTGAGTGCATGTGTGGGCTTCCGTGTATGTGCCACTCCCTTTGTCTTGATGTGTGGTGTGTGCTTGTGTGAGCGTGTGTGCGCGTGTGTTTGAGTGTGTGTGTGTGTGTGTGTGTGTGTGTGTGTGTGTGTGTGTGTGTGTGTGTGTGTGTGTGTGTGTGTGTGTGTGTGTGTGTGTGTGTGTGTGTGTGCATTTACATGTATGTTTGTGCGCACGTGTGTGTGTGTATGCGGGGTGTATGTGCGTGCTTGCGGTATGTGTTCGCGCATGCTGTGTGTGGGTGAGAGCTGCAGGCTGCTTAGCCCATGCGCACATGAGTAACTGGTGCGACAGGCCTGCTATTATAGTAGTAAGATAACATAAACCACAGAAAGAACCTGCTCTGGCAATGTTTATTCAAATCTTTACAGAACATCTGGAAGATTAGTCTAGGAGTCTGGAAAGCCCGTTGGCTCTTGTCCCGGCGACTTCATGTGGCCAGTGTATCAAAGGCTATTGTTTGAGTGGATAAGATCTTCATGAAGTTCACGTAAGCAACTCCCATTTTGTCTTTCCTTTGTTCCCGGCAATCGGAGGTGTTGGCTGCTGTTGGTGCAGGAAGTGAAGGCACAGAAAACTCTCGTCAATTACACAGTGACGAGTACCTGCAGATTTAACTTTTTAATCCATATGGCCACATCCGATTATCAATATAAAGCCATAATAATAATGACATGTATGAAATTTGGACAAAATGTTTAACAATAAATTGTCTTCCCATTTGACCCCCTTATTTGACCCCCTACACAGAGGGCGTACAACTGATGCCAAAGTTACAAATGACGTGCTTTATAATTTTAGCATGGTATAGATGCTTTATATAAATACTCTCATTACACATACTTAACTTAAAAACGCATTGCTCCTCGATTGCAGAAGTGGTATGATTTGTCATATTTATTTATTTCTAAATAAATATAAATAAATAAAATACAATATATATGTATGTTGCCTTAGATGTGACCATGACATTTTTATTTTTTTTGTTATACAGTATTTCTCCGTCATTCTTATCACTAAATGTATTTTATTTGGAACAAACGTAAAATATCTTATCTTTTCTGTGGAAACAAAACTTTCAAACAGAGGTGGGGATCTGGCAATCACACTTATTTCTTTGAAAATGGAAAGGATATCCCGAGCAGGAAACAAGCTACTGGTCTACTGGGGAAGGAAGGAAGATTTTTTTTTTTTTAAATGTGGTTCCAAAGGTGTCTCTTCGAAGGTAAGAGTAAAGTGGGCAGCGTTCCATTTTTCTTTGACTTCCGTTATGCTAACATTGTTCAACGTATCAAATGCTTCAAAACAAAAACACTACATGAACAAGGCTTTTGATTTTAAAGAACCACAATGGAAAGTAATGATAAGTATACATTAACTGCACTTTGTATAATTATCTCCATTAACTCAACTTCAAGCTTGAAATGCGACATCTCTAAAGGAGATGTAAAGTTGGTTTTATTTTGACGTGATTTGACGTTGATCAGTGCTTTATAGGCATTCACTCAGGAATGAGATCAGTCTACATCTTTCCTGGTTGCTTTCCTGAGAACTTAAGACAATACTTATGTAGGCCTACAAACAGATATGTCATGTAAAGGAAACTCATACAACAAAAGGCCAAGCGTTTTATTTGATCAATTTACAGTATAGACCACAGGCCAGAAAGGTGCGATAGTGGATACTAACATTTCTGACAACATCTGTGATCAAGTATACCGGGAAGAATATCACAAGATTTATTTGTCCGTCTATTTCTTGTCATCAGACCAGGAGACCTCATAGTCACTGTAGACACTCTTCAGCATCTCTACGGACACAGAATGATCAGCTTTTCCAAAAGCCTAAAGAGGGGTAAAAATAAATAAAAAGATTGCAATTATGAACTGAAACCACGCCCACTTTAACTGTGAGCCCGTGTGCACGCAATTATTTAATCATTGGTCGAGTTTCCCTCTTACTCCAGCCATGACTTACAGTTGATTCTCCAAACACTCTGAGTTTTCTGTCTGTGCTGTTGTGCTCTATCTTCCCTCCACCGAGACATTGACACATCAATCCCAAGGACTCCATCGCTGGACTGACCTTCTCAAATATGTGATCTGAAATCAACATCGAGGTAACGTTAGGAAGGTATACACAGGCCAACAAGACACTGGCGTGTACAAAATCGAAGTGCCTACATTGTCTATCCAGTTTAGACATGAAATGTGGTAAAAGTTAAGACGTTCAGTGAGCATAAATCTGTCGTTTGGCCGAGTTTCTGCGAGCAACGTAGCATGCCTGCAACAGTGAACTTCAACTTACTGTGATATTCAGCACTTTTTGTGCCTCTAATTATATTTTTATTTACGTCTCCATCTTTTACATTTACTCTTACTAATATATATTTAAAAGTTCCTTCTGGATCTATCTCTACATTTGGTACTTTTGCCAAAGCTTCAGCCATTGCCAGTGCGACTGCTTTCTGCTGCGATTTGCAAGTGCGGCTCCTCTGACTCGACGGATACCGATGAGGACCACCGTAAATGGACCTGCGGGACTTCTTAAAGAGACAGACAGCGGAAAAGTGCCATCGCATCGGTTTCCAATGGGGAAATGAACGATATGCTTGTATTGATAGTCTATTGTTTATAATCGGCCAAGCATGCAGTGTAAAGGCAAAAAATATGTCAGACTATCTTGAGACTAATTAGGCTACTAACTGTCTCAAAAATAATCATAAATGAGCAAAGTAGAACCGTTGCCAATTAAAAACGTGTACTTTTAATCATTCTTAAAACACGGGGACATTATCAGAAATGGGGACTGTGCCCGGAAAACGGCGACGTCTGGTCACTCTTTTGGTATATTATAATAGTTGATTGCTCATTTAAGCGTTACTTTGGGTTTGGATATTGTTCGTTAATCATTGCACACTCGCTTGGCAATATTATAGGCATAGTTGACCCATCATTTAGAAAGGCAAACAAGTTGTCAGGATCCGGGTTAGTCAGACAGGAAGGATATAGAGGGAGACAAGGGCAGGCGCCTCAAATAACTGTCTCTTGACTTTCTCACTTAACACTTTACCGGTCACACTTTCCCGCTTCCCTGCACTACTATTAAAATGCCGGACTTTGTTTGATGCTATTGTAGGACTAAGCAAATACCTAGGCTACATTTATTTATTCTTGTACTGAGAACATTCATAACACCAGCAGACATAATTTTAGTTTTCCTTATTTGCAGAATGCAAGAGGTTCACATATTTGTTATTTATTAGAGAGGCTAAATTGACACATTTGGCATTTCCCCATCACAACATTTATGATCGCATTTTCCCAAGTTGAAGAACAAACTGGTGCCATGAACAGGACTTATTAATTCTCCCTTTAGCTTTAGTTAACTTTCTTGTTTACATTCTATTTTCATTGCCTTGTCATCTGTTTATAAGCAAGCACAATTTAACTAGGCCTACATGATAATTCCTATCACTGTTGAAATTTATCTTGACCCTGATCACAACAGAAACAAAGGTTTTTTTCACCTGTTTCCAACGTTATCCCTCAATCGAATAAAAACGGGTGAGCGAACAGTACTTTCAAGAGATTAATAAAAGATGTTATTGTGTAGCTATACTGAAAGTGATGTAATCTGTGTATGTAGAATGAATCGTTATGCCTCAGACACATAAAGGGCTGCTGCTATATTTAAAACATCATCTCACTCTCTCTTTGGCTTTTTTGAGCCAATGGAAGGAGTTGAAAGGTTGCCACAGACACAACAGCCAGAGACCATCTAATGTGTCACAGTTTGTTTTGGGAAGAGGGCTGAACACACTGGGGGATGGTTGTGATCAACATCCCAGAGAAACGCAGAGGCTTAATTCTATGTATCTTATGGTCTGAGCTGTGCAGTGTATCATCATCTCTTACCTGTATAAAACATTCTCGGATCCTTTGCAACACACTGCTCTAAAGTATCTCTTCAAACATGTCTGCTCTCAGTGAAAAATGCTTGTGTATTATTTATTTTCTAATTACTATTTTTAGTTAAGTAGTAGTACTGATTGGAGTAGTCTTGTAGTATTAATGCTGGTAATAATAAACAATTTAGTTCAAAACCTGCCAATCATATTCCTAATGATATATTTAGGGTCTGTATTTTAAGTCTTAAAAATGAGAAGGGGCCGGGGGGGCGGCTGAAAATGAAAGTTAGGGAGGGGGAATTTCCAGTGAAGTATCGTCCAGCATCCTGGTAGATTCCCGGAACAGCTGCTGACCCGGATCAGTGTATATAAACAGTCACAAGAGTTGAGCAGGCACAATCATCTTCTCTGAGAGTCCAGAGTGTTAGACAACCTGTTCTTATATTTAATTCATGCAAGCCAACAGCAAGATCTTTCACAAATAGAAAATGGTGAGTGTGAAAGTGGTTAAACTTTTCCTAACACAACCAATGCTTATGGGGGATTTTGTTGTATATCGATATTCTCCTTTCTTTGTTCTTGTAACGTGAACACATTTCTATTTTATTTGCAGAAGTCTTCCTTTGCCTCAAACCAAGCAGGTGGATCTAAACTCATAACCTCATGGAGCATCTATCTTCATCTAAGTAAGCAGAATATTGCGTGGCGCATGTCGATACTTTACTGTATGATGTGTTTATTGTCATGAATCTAACCAGGACCGTCCCTCTCTCTCTTTCCCCCAGTGTTGTGCATGTGGATGGGGGGGGTGTCCGGCTGGTCCTACTTCCACTCCAACCACACCATGGACTGGGAATCGGCCAGAGGCTGGTGCCGGGAGCGCTACACGGACATGGTGGCCATCCAGAACCAGGGGGAGATTGTACACCTCAACAGCACACTGCCCAGGATGCCAAACTACTATTGGATAGGGATCCGCAAGGTGGACAACGTGTGGACCTGGGTCGGCACCAACAAGAGCCTCACAGACGAAGCCACCAACTGGGCGACGGGGGAACCCAACAACGCCAAGGACAGCAAGACGGGGGCCACGAGCGAGGACTGTGTGGAGATGTACATCAAACGGGATATAGAGGCGGGAATGTGGAACGACGAGCGGTGTGACAAGCTGAAGACGGCCCTGTGCTACGCAGGTGAGCTACGCTCGTTCAACCTATGACCTTTTAGTTTGTTTCAAAGGAGGAGACCTTATTTGCAATGGCGGTGTTGGCTTTTGTTAAATTCATCCATTCACTCTTTTGTGCTGCTTAGACATGATCAAAGTTTGCTGGAAGATTCTGTGCCCGTTCAACATTTGAACATGTTGCCCCTTGCTCTTCCACCACCAGCTGCCTGTAAGATTGACTCCTGCCTCCACGGGGAGTGTGTGGAGACCATCAACAGCCACACGTGCCAGTGCTTTGAGGGCTTCTACGGAGACACGTGTGAGCAAGGTAAGACGACGACGCCTTCGGTGGGCATTTTTTTTAACCACCATCCACGCAGGCTTACACTCAGAGAACGTCAAGTCTAATCAGGTCTGGTTTTTATTTTAGTCGTGCAGTGCGATCCGGACGCGGTGGTGGCTCCAGCCAAAGCAAGGGTCAGCTGGTCTCACGAGCACGGCAGCTATGCATACGGCTCCCTGGCCACCTTCTCCTGCCAGGAAGGATACGAGCTCAGCCGTCCTGATCCGATGAGATGCACTGCAGCCGGCTCCTGGTCGGAATCCCCCACATGTGAACGTGAGTCACGCGGGCATACAGGGAATTCCACACTCATCGTGAAATCGACATACATTTTCCCATCAAATCGTTGTTTGCTAAAGCCCTTGTGTGTTGTCTCACAGTGGTCCGGTGTGAAGAGCTGTCCCAACCGAGACACGGCGCCATGGAATGTGAAAACCCACTCGGAAATTCCTCTTACCGGTCTTCCTGTGTGTTTTCCTGTGAGGAGGGTTACACCTTGCTCGGTTCCCAGTCCGACAGCCTCCTCTGCGGAGCCTCCGGTCGTTGGAATGACTCGGTGGCAGTGTGTGCTGGTACGGACCCATTTCCTTTTCACTTACTGTTTGTATTGTAAACAGCTTTACAATATTGTTTGTTACCGTCTGTTCACTGGACTTGGAATACAATGGCAATAGAAAGGCCCGATTCGGAGGAAGCATACTGATATGATCACCCTTTCATGATCCGCAGCGGTCCAGTGCCCTGCCCTCTCGGGGATGGACAACATGGCCGTCCGGTGCGAAGGGGACACGGAGGATGGGTTCAGCTATGGCAGCAGCTGCAGCTTCACGTGCACACGGGGCTACCGCATGCGGGGCGCGCACACCGCAAGGTGCACGGCGGCGGCGGCGTGGAGCGAAGCGGTGCCCAGTTGTGAACGTGAGCACATACCTTATCAGGCGTTATCTCTTCAACCATCGTGCAGTTTGACTGTATTCGTTTAGAAACGGTGTGTACCTTTTTGATGTAACCTTCCCGTTTTGTTTTTTTTGCGTTTCAACAGGCATCCTCTGTGCGGTACCAGAAGCTGATTCGCAGCACACGCTCACCCAGTGCAGCGACCCACTGGACCAACTGCAGCCGGGCTCCACCTGCAGCTTCAGCTGTGACGTAGGCTCTGAGCTCCAGCTAGAGCTCCATCCTGTGATTCAGTGCACTGAGGATGGGACATGGAACGCAAGCGCACCCACCTGCAAAGGTGAACAAAACAACCGAAAAGTGCATGCATATCTATCATGTATTATTTTTTTTAACCATTTTAACCGTGCACAGAGCAGCCGGATCTTAATTATCCCTTGTAATTTCCTTGTTTGTTTCTTTGTTTTTTTTAGTGGTTACCTGTGATCCAGTCGAGGTACACACTACTGGACAGCACTACATCGCCCGGTGCTCCTCGCATGGCAGTTTCCCGTACAGCACAATGTGCGAGTTTTCGTGTGAAGAAGGATTCCGGCTTAGCGACCCATCCCAGAATACCATGGAATGCACAAGCAAAGGGACCTGGTCACGACCACCTCCTCTCTGTGAACGTAAGTGAGCTGGAACTGTAGAGACAAACTATGCAAAAAAAATGTTTTTATAGGATGATGTGGAAGGGCTTTATAATGACATTCTGCCGTCGTTACTACGTTCAGCGCTGCAATGCTCTCCACCCGAGGCTCCAGAGTGGGGTCAGGTCAACTGTCAGCGGTCCCTCTCTTCTTCTGCCCGGCCCTCCTCCTACCCGCAAGGCGCCGTCTGCAGCTTCACTTGTAATCCCGGCTATGACCAAGAGGGGGCGCTCACCACCAAGTGCACACAGTCAGGCCAGTGGAGCGCCCCACCGCCTACCTGCACAGGTACAGATGCCGATGAATGGACACAGATATTTTTTTTTGTTTTGGTCCGATTTATTTGAAAAAACTTAAAAACCAGCTTTTGTTCTCACAAATTAAAAAAAACTCTTTCTGTCTCATGCTACAGAGATCACATGCCCCGTGTTAAATGCTCCAGTCGACGGCGCTCTGAACTGCACACACCCGGACCCGACACGCGCCTGTGAGTGTTCCTTCGCCTGTAACCATGGCTACACCTTACACGGACACCAGTTCGTCACCTGTGGTCTCCATGGCAACTGGACTGCGGAGGCACCCGTCTGCCAAGGTATGGGGCATTAACGAAAAAATACCTGACATTTTTTTTGGATTGGTGGAAAAAGATTGAAAGGGGAATTTGGGTAAAAGTCAATAAAGTACAAATGTCTTCTCAACAGCTGAGCCCCTGCTGAGTCCCACTGCGATGGGGTTAGCCGCGGGGGGCGGCGCGTCGGTGGTCGGTCTCTCTCTGGCGGTCACCCTGCTGAAACGACTCAGAAAACTGAAGGGCAGGAAGTTCTCTCTGGCCAGGTAGTCCACTTTTAACAACGCCGGTATGTTGAAATTAGATCAACAAAAAGGTTCTTTTATTGGATTTTTTTTTTTTTAAACTTTGTACTTTTTCCTCGCAGCAATTCAGATGTAGAAGACCCCCCGCAGCATTACAAAAACAGCGTTGAGAGCCTCATCTAGACTTGGGTGGTCCATGGAGTTCTATGGAGACATCAGCAGACGATGGAAAATGGCTTATCAGTCCACAACGGAGACAGACGTTTCATCCCCAAAGACTCCCTTTTCTTCATCAAGCTTATTCAATATTTATTTACATTTGGTTAAACTATTGATAATATCTATTTTGTGTTAAGCATGAATGAATGGTTTTTCAGCGTCATTGTGACGCCGACCGGGGTGTCAGTGCTGGTATGTGTGCGGTTGTTGTGTTTGATGAGACATGTTTTCTGCAGGGTTATCCACGCATATCTTTCTCCCAAAGGGAGATGTATTTTGAACATATTGTTCTGCAATTGTCCAGCATGGCCTGACATTATGTATAGTTTTTGTGTATTCTACCATGAGATATGAGATATTTTCTTTATTTCCATGTCTGACTCTGAAAATAATTTAAAGTAGGTTCTGTATATTTAAAACGTTTGTATAGCTGACTATTGCTTTTCTAATAATAATAATTATCAGTTTGTCTAAAACCTTTTCTATTGTAGTTTGTTGTGGTCAAATTAAGTGGAACTACAAAATCAAATAAACTATTTTAAATAATCAATTTTCTTCTTCATTCCTTCATTTCTCATAATTTGAATTTGTGAAATCATGAATGGTAAAACAAACACTGCTTTCTGTTTTGTAATGTACTAAAAATGACCTCACACACAGTAGCACCAGACCCACATCCAGAGTGGCTGGTCCATTCAGCCAACAACAACATTTGTATGGGCCTGGCAGGACATAGATATGGGCTGATGAGTCAACTTTTCTGTAGGAAATGCGTAAATTCAGGGTTATTTTCAACCTAGTCTCACAAATCAGACTTTAGAATAATATCCACAGTCCGATGGAAAACTAGCTCACATCTAGTGGAACTTTCACTTTTTCCGCTTCATATTTATTTCGACCAATCATATAACTTGAGGCAGGGAAGCGTGTATTGGCGTGTAATTGGCTATAAACAGCGAACACTAGTAATAAACTGTGAATAATAGTCTGTAAAATGTTAAAGCAGCCACTGTAGAAATACAGGTATTGAGGCTTCATCCACTCGGGCAAATTAGTTTTCTTTGGTATATTATCTCTGTAAAGTAGCAGGCAGGTTTTGGCTCTGTGCCGTCTCCACCCATATGTTCTGCTGTAACACCGTAAAACTGCCGGGTCTGAGATTATTTCCATACTGATCCATGTCCTGTGTAAATCTGTCACCCTGTTTCCAGAGGTCAAGGCACATTGAATGTGGTTGCATAATATCTCAAATCTGCAGCATCAGCAGTAGTGAATATTACACCATATTCAATTTGTTTTACATCGCTATTGATTGTATCACCATATATAGAGTCTCTTATCTCTGAACCGCAGTTAAAAATAACTCTGGTGTCTTCAGTTTTTCTGCCATGAGCAAGGGACCTTTGGGTTATTGTTGAACAGGAAGCCAATACACTCTACAGTAAATAATTTGTTCATGTAATCGATACCTCTGCCAATTAAGGAATCAATAAAGCTTTCATTTTCAAGTTAGAATGGGCGATATGTAAACTCTAAATAACTACATTGGAAAATGGGTTGAAGCCCACTATCATGCCATTACACAGATACATGGCGTCCTCAGTTGAACACATCATTGGTAGCTCATATCGGGTTAACCTAACCCTAACCCTAACCCTAACCTCAGTTGAACACATCATTGGTAGCTCATATCGGGTTAACCTAACCCTAACCCTAACCCTAACCTCAGTTGAACACATCATTGGTAGCTCATATCGGGTTCTTTCCACCCAACGGTTGCTAGTGTGATTATCGACCTTATCTGTGGTTAGACGTGACACATTTTGAAGCAACGGCAAAGCCATTTTTAGGGCCGGCAGAAGCTTCTTGTGAGATCATCATGTTGTATGACGTGTATATATTATACGTATACATAAATGCAGACTTTGAATGCTTATTATCATCTTGCAAAATCTGATTTACCTGAAATACTCTGGGTCAGTTTTCTGGAATTTTCTCTATTTATACCAAGTCAATGAGTGATGTAGTTGACCACTCAGCAAGGTCACTCAGCAAGCCTTTCACTTTTTCAAATACCAAGTCAATGAGTGATGTAGTTGACCACTCAGCAAGGTCACTCAGCAAGCCCTTTCAATCTTTTTTAGAGAAACATGTCACACATCCTGCTATTCTTCAGCAATGTTGTTCTGAATGTTTCCCGGGATTTGTATAAATATAAATGCCTGACTCCCATACACCACATCTGGAAGTGCAGTGCTACATACAAGCATTCAGAATAAGGTAAGATATAACTCAAAAAAGGTTTTAGATATTTTTTATAAACATTTAAGATTTAAGGAAATATGTGTATATTGGTTTGTCACTTTTAATTGCACATGTATATGATCCCTTATATCGGTTTCTAACCAAGCTCTAAGAATTTCAATGTTAATTCTCCACAATTTTTTCTGCTTAAGACTTGTTGCACAGAGAGCAGAGTTCCATCTGCACCAGTTGGAAGATCCTTGCGGTTGTGAAGCACTATGAAGTGCACATTGATCCTCTTCATGTGTCAGTACAAACCCTTCACAAGTATAGCTTATGAATAAATTTAGAACATTTTCCACACATCTAAAGAAAAAAATAATAATAAATTAAATGATGCATTACAGTAAATGTTGGATTTTCCTGTAATGCCTTTCCATGCGATCAACAGGCTACCTGACTGGCCGGGCCCATGGCTGGCGGTATTACAACTCCGCAGAGCCCAAAAACTGGACCCAAGCCAGGGAGTGGTGTCGGGAAAAATACACTGACATGGTGGCCATTCAAAGCCAGGAGGAGAACGACCATCTGGTCTCTCTGCTGCCCAACAGAACGGAGAGTCCGCATTACTGGATAGGAATCACAAAGAGCAAGAAGAGCGACCCGTGGACCTGGGTAGGGAACAACAGCACCTGGATCGGTAATCAGTCCTGGGCCACCAATGAGCCCAACAATGACCACGTCACTGAGTTCTGTGTGGAGATATACGTCAACCACCACAAGGACAACAGAGGAAAGTGGAACGACGAGAAGTGCAGTAATAAAAAGTACCCCGTTTGCTACCAAGGTGAGATGTGTGCATTATCACATGATGAACCAACCGGTTTCGTCAGTGTTAAATGAGAAAAAGTTTGCTGTTGCCTGAATTCAGAGGAAACCTTCCATTTAGTATGAGTTAATTTTCTGTCTCACCCATTCCTGTGCAGCCCAGTGCAATCGGACATCCTGCGACAGAGGGAGATGTCGTGAAACCATCGATAACATCATCTGCCTTTGTGAGCCAGGCTTCGGAGGGGACAGGTGCCAGACAGGTAACCATAGAGCGAATAATAATAGTACTTTAATAATTTATGACTTTGTTAGCATCTCCTGTGTTTTGATGGAATGCTTCTCATGACATGCCGATGACAAGGATTTGATCGATGGGGCATGGAAATTGGGAAATTGGGCGTGAAAACGTAATGATCAGGAAAAGAAAATCACTTACAAAAACACACAGTTGTACTTACACATCAAAACACCCTAGTCACATGGTAAGGTATTGTCACAGAAGTGATTGTCTTGCAATACATTCTATCCTGCCTGTGTTTCCTGGCAGATGTACACTGCTAGGAAACATTTAGGGTCAGATGTGAGTCTTAATGGTCGTGCGATGGCAAAGATCTAGATAAATTTGTCTTTTGACGAGTGCATGTGTTAGCGTGTTTTCAATGCATTTCAATTGTCCTCATGCTGACCTTGGGCGCCAACCCATCTGCTTCCTGGATTTCCTGGGGTCAGGCTGATGCCGACCTTCCAATCTTCCTTGAACATCAACATCAACAGCGGGTTAAGGAGATAGGGCTTTCACGCGATTGACCATGCAACCAGGGGAAACCCTTGATCTCTTAAACTTGAATCCCCTGATCCTCACAAAGGCCAACTCTTTGTTTATACCTCTTTATCGCATCAACATTTCTTTATATTATATATATGGCTTCTTATAACAGCTGGAAGACCGGAATATCGCATCCATTTTGTTGTTTACCTTAGTTTATATTGTGCTCTTATTTATGGCGCGCTTCGATTTTATTGTTTGTTGAATTCTTTAGTTGGTAGCTTTGTTTGCTATCTAACTGAACCGGACCAGATTCGACTTGAATATGTCTGTTTGTGCCTCCTCCAGTGGTGGGCTGCCCCCCTCTCCTCAGATCCCTGTATGGGGGTCCGAACTGCTCTGACCAGATCCACGCCTTCAACTCTACCTGCCTTGTAGGCTGTCCCTTTGGATCCCTCAAGCTGAGGTCAGGCCAGGTCACCTGTAGCAGTGATGGGACCTGGTATGGGCCGACGCCCATTTGCACAAGTAAATGATGTTCTGAATAACCATAATTGTAATGTGTTGTGTTGTAAGTTTGTAAGTGATTGGGATGTTGCATTTGAATCTACATTCTGTGAGTGTTTTGACTTTAAGCTATGATTTAACTTCCCAACTAGGTACGTTTCAGAAATACATTTCATAAAGAGTTGGTTCTGATTCTCAATAAAAATATATTCTGTTTTTCAGACTATAAACATGCTTTAATGGCTCTGGCTGGTTGCGGGGCCTTCATGATGAGTTGCATCTTTTTTTTGGTTATGAAGCGCAGAAAAAGTAGGTATCATTGGGCTTCAGTATTTCCAAACTCCAAATTCCATGCAATGTTTTCGCAATAAAGAGTAAGTCAAATGTTGTTCTTCTTTTCACCAGATAAGAAACTTTCCCAACAAAGGTCAGTGTTGAAATGTCAAGTCTTGCGGCCCCACCCACACCCTTTCTCCACCCTGAACATTGCTTGATATGTTGCCATCCCTCTGGGAAAGATTTATTTACAGTTCATTACCGTTGTATTAATTTAGCAATAGGATAACAATGAATAGAACGTTTGTAGTTCAATTTTTCATTCAAACCTGCACTATGCCTCTTCTTCACTGCCGCTGTAACATGTACCTGTATGTGTCTTCTTCACAGGGAACATGAAGACATAGGTTCAGGCAATGAGCCTCATAGCTGAAGGAGGAAGAAATTATTCTTCAAAAATAGCATGGGGCAGCATGTATCGCTGTGTTTATCCTTCACCCATATTGTTTAGGAAAATGAGATATAAAACTATGTAAATCTGAATGACTTTTATGGAGATGTATTTCATTAAATAAATGCAGAAGTTTTCAGATGATTCATTGCAAAATATATGTGTCTAAGTGTGTGAGCAATGTGATGTGTGTGTGTGTGTGTGTGTGTGTGTGTGTGTGTGTGTGTGTGTGTGTGTGTGTGTGTGTGTGTGTGTGTGTGTGTGTGTGTGTGTGTGTGTGTGTGTGTGTGTGTGTGTGTGTGTGTGGTTATGCACGTGCATGTGTGTGTGTGTGTGTGTGTGTGTGTGTGTGTGTGTGTGTGTGTGTGTGTGTGGTTATGCACGTGCATGTGTGTGTGTGTGTGTGTGTGTGTGTGTGTGTGTGTGTGTGTGTGTGTGTGTGTGTGTGTGTGTTGTGTGTGTGTGTGTGTGTGTGTGTGTGTGTGTGTGTGTGTGTGTGTGTGGTGTGTGGTGGCACGTGCATATGTGTGTGTGTGTGTGTGTGTGTGTGTGTGTTGTGTGTGTGTGTGTGTGTGTGCTGGTGCGTGCGTTGCGTGCGTGCGTGCGTGCGTGCGTGCGTGCGTGCGTGCGTGCGTGTGTGCGTGCGTGCGTGCGTGAGTGCGTGCGTGCGTGTTTCTGTCTGCATATGTGCCCATCGGGGGGGACGTCGATAGGCCTTGGGTGTAAGAGTGATGTTAACCTCAAAGGAAGTCCTGGTCTGAAAGATATTACAAAACAGTCTTGACTCAGTGTGCCCCAAGAGAAACCCTTCTCAGTGTGCCCAACAAACCTGTCTATCAAACACAAGTACTTTCACCTGTTAAAAAAATGGTAAGTAACCACATTTCAATGTAAAACGCGAACTACAATACCTGCAGGGTTGCATGCATTGTCTTTTCTTGTGACCGAATGTTTCAGGAGCCAACGCGTCTCAACCCAGGTCCCTACCCCCTGCTGATAGTAGCCACAATGACTGTACTCATTCAGGGTAAGTTTGCGCGACTATCACACTACCACCAAACACAGTCTAGCTCGTGGTCACATGAAGCAAACACGCCTTTCCATATACATCTGACCCCAGATCTGAGCACCGCAGGAGGGGCCAACGCGTGGACGTACCACCACAGCACCGACCCGCCTCGTACCTGGAGCTCGGCCCGAACCTGGTGCCGGCAGCAATACACGGACATGGTGGCAATCCAGAACCAGGGGGAGATCGTCTACCTCAACAGCATGCTGCCCTACAACCCCAGCTACTACTGGATCGGCATCCGCAAGGTGGCGGGGGTCTGGACCTGGGTGGGCACCAATAGGAGCCTGACGGCAGAGGCTCAGAACTGGGCGGTTGGGGAGCCGAACCACAAGTTGGAGGACTGTGTTGAGATGTACGTCAAGAGGGGAAAGGACGCGGCAAAGTGGAACGACGAGCGGTGCAATAAGAAGAAAGGAACCCTCTGCTATACAGGTAGATTGTTCTCATGTATATATTATACTTTCAAATATCTGTCCTTCAAAAGCAGTTCAATTAAACATAAAATACTGAGAAAGTGTAAAGTAGGTTGTGATGTCATTAGCTCACATTCCGTGATATTCTGCTATGTATTTCTTCATAGAGTACACATGTACTGGACTGCCTGCGCAGTTTGAGTTCTAACTCTCGATGGTTACAGCCTCGTGTTCAGAGGGATCCTGTGGTAACCATGCCGACTGTGTAGAGACCATAGGAAACTTTACGTGCCAATGTCACCCCGGCTTCCTAAGCCCTCGCTGTGAAGAGGGTGAGTAGAGGCACAGTTGTGATCCTGAAATGAGCGTGTTCTTATTTATGTCATTAAGGCGCAGGTCAAGCCTCTTGCTTAAAAGCGGTGCCTAAAGGAAAACACCGGGGTTTGGTTTGGAAGCGGGAACCCCCTCACCATTAGACCCTCCTGCCCCTTCAGTCCCCATTTCTTACAGTCTGAATCATATTTGAAATATCAAAGTTTAAGTCAAAGTCAAAGTCAGTTTTATGTAAATTCCAAAATATGTGCCACACAAACTGACGCACAAAAATAGCTTTTGTCTCCGACCCACGGTTCAATAAGTAGGCCTATCATCTCCTCTGATCAATCCTCAGCTGATAATATACATTTCATGCCCTTTCCGTGGTTCTTTCTGTCTCTCCACCCGACCAGCGGTCACGTGCGACGCCCTCTCGGTCCCCCAGCACAGCCGTCTCCAGTGTCATGACTCCTACGGACCTTCACGCTTCAATTCGTCCTGCCGGTTCCACTGTGACCTCGGGTACCGCGTGGAGGGCCCGGAATGGCTGCAGTGTCAGGCGTCTGGACGCTGGGACCACCCGGCCCCCAGGTGCCAAGGTAAGGGGGTTACCGGTCAGGAGATGGCGTCCACTCAACCATAACATTTTCAAAGTGGAACTAACTGCAAGAGAACAATTGGGGAAGAAACAAACGAACAGTTGCATGTATGAGATGTCATTGTTTTGTAATTTATAGAATTGAGGGATCTCAATATTGAAGATATTATAGCAGAGGTCTACAGGTGTGCACCGTTTTTTGTTGTATCTTCTGTCTTGTACATTTTTCTATAAAAATGCAAAAAATAAATCAAAGTTGAGTTTGAACCTAAGCTTTTCTTACCCCCAATAGTGGAACAGTGCGCGGCTCTGAAACGGACGTCTGACAGACTGCTCAGGACCTGCCTCCATCCGATTGCCAATGACAGCTTCAACTCCACTTGTGCGTTCAGTTGTGAGGAGGGTTTCGAGCTCAGTGGACAAAGTGTGACGAAATGCGACCATGCGGGTCGATGGACCGCCGAGGTCCCGACGTGTTCAGGTAAAGGTACCTTTTTTAATTTTTATTTTTTTAGATGTGATAATCGACATCATCGTACGTAATGGTTCCACATTGTAGATTAGTTGTAACTCGGTTGACAAAATGTATTTGTTGTCTTTTGCTTTTACAATGTTAACAGAAGATGCCAATTAGACCTATGATCTCTGTAGTGCAGATACCACAACTCTTCCGACAAACCTCTCATGCAGAGTTACTTACCTATCAGACATGACCCCTCAATGCACGATTGTTCGTGCACAACATCATACACGACCTGCATGCGAACAAACCTTTTCTAGTCACACAAACCCCTTTGAAGGTTCAGGATGATGGTCCGACATCCGCTAATTCAGGCCATCGGTTTACAACACAGAAACACAGCCTGCTGCCTTGGCAACGGCCCCACAAGTTCTGAATATTTGGCAAACAAACGCATGACGAATGCAATTCAATGTGAAAAAGCCCTTGCCATTTCCCTCGACTATAAATCAAGTCAACATTATTATTGTTGATTATATGAAACGGTGTGCTACGTATCAGCTTCCATTGAAATCACACATAAAAATACAAAATATAACAAAATGCATTCCAGCATCCAACCGGAATCTGTGTGTGACCCTTGATTCTCCACAGTGATTGCGTGCGCTCCCATTTCCCCTCCTGCCATGGGCAACATGACCTGTGTTGACAGCCTGGCTCCGTTCTCCTTTGGCTCCTCGTGTAGCCTCACCTGTTTGGAAGGCTACACTCTGGCCGGCAGCCACACACTGGCCTGCTCAGCCTCTGGACAGTGGAGCCAACCCAGGCCAACGTGTATAGGTACGATCTGTTATTGTGGTCTGGAAATCCAGTGCAAAAAAAAAAATAAACTGGGATAAAATTGAAATATATTGGAAAAGCTTGAGGGAGAGTATTGAAAAAAAAAAACTATTTCTGGATAATGCTGCATATTTCTATGAATCCAAACAAATGATCTGAATTTCCTTTTTCACAATAATATTTTTTAATGATTGGCCTTAAATCTTCTTGACCTTCTTCAGCTGTGCGGTGCAGCAGTCTGAAAGTCCCCCCTCATGCTGTCTTGGGCTGCCAGGGTCCTATCGGAGTCTTCAGCTATGGTTCCACGTGCACACTGCACTGTGAAGAGGGATTTTAATCTGATCGGGCAGCAACACCAACTCAATGTTCGGCACAGGGCCGCTGGAGTCGCCAACTTCCTGTTCTGTCAGGGTTATGATGGAAGATGACTTCCCCTCTTGGGGCACATTACCAACACACTTTTGTCCTTAACTCACTCTTGTCATTCTAATATGGTGGCATGTTGACCAGGAACTACACTAGGATCTAACTCTGTACTCAAACTATAGGAACTATTTATGGCATGAGAACCAGGAAGTAAACTTGTCAGTTTTGATTTGAGGGTCTTTGAAAATCTCCAAAAGAAAGCTTTTCTTTCCTACATTGTCGTTAATTCACAGTAGAGCACATACAGCTTTGCAGCTATCCCATTTTGTTCCATAATACGGTTGCAAACTAATAGCATTTAGGCCGGCCAAATTTTCTGTGAAAATAATCTAGAAAACACTTAGGAACTACACATGTATTAAGAACCAGGGGGATGCTTGTAAAGGTTCCATACTACGCTTGTGTCGAAACCAGAAACTATAGGAACTAGTAGGATG
Organism: Melanogrammus aeglefinus; assembly: GCA_900291075.1. Classification (NCBI taxonomy): domain Eukaryota; kingdom Metazoa; phylum Chordata; class Actinopteri; order Gadiformes; family Gadidae; genus Melanogrammus; species Melanogrammus aeglefinus. The sequence goes on from OLKM01000839.1 coordinate 73,987, forward strand.
ATTGAATTGCAACTCAAAAGATAATAAAATAGGAACCATGAAGACTGCTTCAATAGTAAACAAAATGTGTAATTGATTATATAAATCAGAAAGAATGCTTGACTACGAACCAGGAAGTATACCTGCATTGGATCTAGGAAGTATACTTGAATATATAACCAGGAAGCTTACTCCCATCAGAGGAAGTATACTTGAGCAGGAACAAGGACGTATACTAGTCCAGCTTCAGATATTAAAACATATGAACTATGAAGTATAGCAATTCAGGTTAATATATTAAAACATAGAACCAGGAAGGTTTACCTGTCCAGGTTCAGATATTATAACATAGGAACCAGGAAGTATTATTCTCTAGGTTCAGCTCTTCCGCGTAGGAACCAGGAAGTGCACCTCTCCAGGTTCAGATCTTAACCCTAGTGGCGTTCCACCTCTTTTTTAATGATTGGCCTTAAATCTTCTTGACCTTCTTCAGCTGTGCGGTGCAGCAGTCTGAAAGTCCCCCCTCATGCTGTCTTGGACTGCCAGGGTCCTATCGGAGTCTTCAGCTATGGTTCCACGTGCACACTGCACTGTGAAGAGGGATTTAATCTGATCGGCAGCAACACCACTCAATGTTCGGCACAGGGCCGCTGGAGTCGCCAACTTCCTGTCTGTCAGGGTATGATGGAAGATGACTTCCCCTCTTGGGGCACATTACCAACACACTTTTGTCCTTAACTCACTCTTGTCATTCTAATATGGTGCATGTTGACCAGGAACTACACTAGGATCTACTCTGTACTCAAACTATAGGAACTATTATGGCATGAGAACCAGGAAGTAAACTTGTCAGTTTTGATTTGAGGGTCTTTGAAAATCTCCAAAAGAAAGCTTTTCTTTCCTACATTGTCGTTAATTCACAGTAGAGCACATACAGCTTTGCAGCTATCCCATTTTGTTCCATAATACGGTTGCAAACTAATAGCATTTAGGGTAAGACACGATAACGCCGAGAACTACACTACACAACCAGGGGGATGCTTGTAAAGGTTCCATACTACGCTTGTGTCGAAACCAGAAACTATAGGAACTAGTAGGATGATTGAATTGCAACTCAAAAGATAATAAAATAGGAACCATGAAGACTGCTTCAATAGTAAACAAAATGTGTAATTGATTATATAAATCAGAAAGAATGCTTGACTACGAACCAGGAAGTATACCTGCATTGGATCTAGGAAGTATACTTGAATATAAACCAGGAAGCTTACTCCCATCAGGAAGTATACTTGAGCAGGAACAAGGACGTATACTAGTCCAGCTTCAGATATTAAAACATATGAACTATGAAGTATAGCAATTCAGGTTAATATATTAAAACATAGAACCAGGAGGTTTACCTGTCCAGGTTCAGATATTATAACATAGGAACCAGGAAGTATTATTCTCTAGGTTCAGCTCTTCCGCGTAGGAACCAGGAAGTGCACCTCTCCAGGTTCAGATCTTAACCCTAGTGGCGTTCCACCTCTCTGTGTGTCTCCAGCCGTGCAGTGCACAGTCTTGTCTGCCCCCCCTCACGGCTCCCTGTCCTGCTCCGACCCCCATGGAGAGTTTAGCTTCTCCTCTCGCTGCGCTCTCACCTGTGATGAAGGCTTCCTGCCCAATGGGACGGCCCAAACAGAGTGCTCCTCTCTAGGGTCCTGGAGCCAGGAGGTCCCTCTGTGCCTCGGTAAGACACGATAACACCGAGAAACTACACACCTATAAACACACAATCAACTAGGAGGATGATTGTAAAGCTACTATAGGAACTACACACACCAGAACTAGTATAGGAACTAGTAGGATGTTTGAATTGCAACTAAAAATATCATTACATAGGAACCCGGAAGAGTATTTTAATAGTAGCCAGATCAAACCAGGGATGTATTATTCTCCTAGGTACAGCTTCTTCCACATACAGGAATCTGCATAGGACAGTGCACCTCATATAAACCAGGAGGCATATTTCCATCAGGAAGTATACTTGAACCGGAACGAGAAAGTATACTGGTCCAGGTTCAGATGTTAAACATAAGAACCAGGAGGTAAAGCAATCAAACCAGGATGTATTATTCTCTAGGTTCAGCTCTTCCACATAGGAACCAGGAAGTGCACCTCTCCAGGTTTAGATCTTAACCCTAGTGGTGTTCCACATTTCTGTGTCTCCAGCCGTGCAGTGCACAGTCTTGTCTGCCCCCCCTCACGGCTCCCTGTCCTGCTCCGACCCCCATGGAGAGTTTAGCTTCTCCTCTCGCTGCGCTCTCACCTGTGATGAAGGCTTCCTGCCCAACGGAATGTCCCAAACAGAGTGCACCTCTCTGGGATCCTGGAGCCAGGAGGTCCCTCTGTGCCTGGGTAAGACACGATAACACCTAGAAACTAAACACCAGGAGGATGATTGTAAAGCTAATATAGGAACTACACACACCAGAAACTAGTATAGGAACTAGTAGGATGTTTGATTGCAACTAAAAATATCATTACATAGGAACCGGAAGAGTATTTTAATAGTAGCCAGAAAGTAGAAATGATTAGCAATCAGAAAGTATACTTGACTACCAACCTGGAAGTATATCTACATTGGAACTAGGAAGCTTACTTGACTATACACCAGGAAGTATATCTGCATAGGAACTAGGAGGTATACTGAAATATAAACCAGGAAGCATATTTCCATCAGGAAGTATACTTGAACCGGAACGAGAAAGTATACTTGTCCAGGTTCAGATGTTAAACATAAGAACCAGGAAGTAAAGCAATCGAACCAGGAATTAGTATTCTCTAGGTTCAGCTCTTCTGCATAGGAACCAGGAAGTGCACCTCTCCAGGTTCAGATCTTAACCCTAGTGGTGTTCCACCTCTGTGTCTACAGCCGTGCAGTGCACAGTCTTGTCTGCTCCCCCTCACGGCTCCCTGTCCTGCTCCGACCCCCATGGAGAGTTTAGCTTCTCCTCTCGCTGCGCTCTCACCTGTGATGAAGGCTTCCTGCCCAATGGGACGGCCCAAACAGAGTGCTCCTCTCTGGGGTCCTGGAGCCAGGAGGTCCCTCTGTGCCTGGGTAAGACACGATAACACCTAGAAACTACACACCTATAAACACACAAAGTATACTTGACTACGAACCTGGAAATATATCATCTCATCATCTCATCTCATCGTCATCCACTTATCCGGGGTCGGGTCGCGGGGGCAGCAGCTCAAGCAGGGGGCCCCAGACTTCCCTTTTCCCGAGCCACATTGACCAGCTCTGACGGGGGGATCCCGAGGCGTTCCCAGGCCAGTGTTGAGATATAATCTCTCCACCTAGTCCTGGGTCTTCCCCGAGGTCTCCTCCCCAGTGGTCGTGCCTGGAACCCATCCCAAGGGAGGCGTCCAGTAGGCATCCTTACCAGATGCCCGAACCACCTCAACTGACTTCTTTCTAAGCAAAGGAGCAGCGGCTCTAATCCGAGCTCCTCACGGATGACTGAACTTCTCACCCTATCCCTAAGGGAGAAGCCAGCCACCCTCCTGAGAAAACTCATCTCGGCCGCTTGTACCCGTGATCTTGTCCTTTCGGTCATCACCCATCCCTCATGACCATAGGTGAGGATTGGAACGAAGATTGACCGATAGATCGAGAGCTTTGCCTTGCGGCTCAGCTCTCTTTCCGTCACAACGTTGCGGTGAAGCGAACGCAATACCGCTCCCGCTGCTGCAATTCTCCGACCAATCTCACGCTCCATCGTCCCCTCACTCGCGAACAAGACCCCGAGGTACTTGAACTCCTTCACTTGGGCTAAGGACTCATTTCCTACCCGGAGTAGGCAAACCACCGGTTTCCTGCTAAGAGTCATGGCCTCAGATTTAGAGGTGCTGATCCTCATCCCAGCCGCTTCACACTCGGCCACCATCCGATCCAGTGAGTGCTGAAGGTCACAGGCAGATGATGCCATCAGGACCACATCATCTGCAAAGAGCAGTGACGAGATCCTCAGACCACCGAACTGCAACCCCTCCCCACCAAGACTGTGCCTCGATATCCTGTCCATGAATATCACAAACAGGATTGGTGACAAGGCCCAGCCCTGGCGGAGGCCAACACCCACCCGGAACGAGACTGACTGGCTGCCGAGAACCCGGACACAGTTCTCGCTTTGGGAGTACAAAGATTGGATGGCCCTGAGGAGAGACCCCCCCTACCCCATACTCCCGCAGCACCTCCCACAGTTTCTCCCGGGGGACCCGGTCATATGCCTTCTCCAGATCCACAAAACACATGTAGACCGGATGGGCATACTCCCAGGCCCCCTCCAGGATCCTTGCGAGAGTGAAGAGCTGGTCCGTAGTTCCACGTCCGGGGCGAAAACTGCATTGTTCGTCTCCAATCTGAGGTTCGACGATCGGCCGAACCCTCCTTTCCAGCACCTTGGAGTAGACTTTACCCCAGTTTGCCACTCCTTTGGCACTGCACCCGACTCCCATGCAATGTTGAATAGGCATGTCAACCATGACAGCCCCTTAACATCCAGAGCTTTTAGCATTTCTGGCTGGATCTCATCAATCCCTGGGGCTTTGCCACTGCAGAGATGTTTAACTACCTCAGTGACCTCCATCAGGGAAATTGACAATGAACCACCATCAACCTCGAGCTCTGCCTCCATCGTAGAAGGCGTGTTAGTCGGATTCAGGAGTTCCTCAAAGTGTTCCTTCCAACGTCCGACTACCTCCTCAGTTGAGGTCAACAGAGTCCCATACTTACTGTACACAGCTTGGATGGTTCCCCGTTTCCCCCTCCTGAGGTGCCGGATGGTCTTCCAGAAACACTTTGGTGCCAACCGAAAGTCCTTCTCCATGGCCTCTCCGAACTTCTCCCACACCCGCTGCTTAGCCTCCGACACGGCAGCGGCTGCAGCCCTTCGAGCCTGTCGGTACCCTGCAACTGCGTCAGGAGTCCTCCGGGATAACATATCCCGAAAGGCCTCCTTCTTCAGTCGGACGGCTTCCCTGACCACCGGTGTCCACCACGGTGTCCAAGGGTTACCGCCCCTTGAGGAACCTAAGACCACTGAGGCCACAACTCACTGCCGCAGCTTCAGCAATGGAGGCTTTGAACACCGCCCACTCCGGCTCAATGCCCCCAACCCTCCACAGGAATGCTAGAAAAGCTCCACCGGAGGTGCGAGTTGAAGATCCCTAGGACAGGGGCCTCCTCCAGACGTTCCCAATTCCCCCGCACTACTCGTTTGGGCTTACCAGGTCTGTCCAGAATCTTCCCCCATTCCCTGATCCAACTCACCACCAGATGGTGGTCGGTTGACAGTTCAGCCCCTCTTTTCACCCGAGTGTCCAAAACATGCCGCCTCACATCAGATGACACGATTACAAAATCGATCATCGATCTTCGGCCTAGGGTACTCTGGTACCATGTACACTTATGAGCACCCTTACGTTCGAACATGGTGTTTGTTATGGCCAATCCATGACTAGCACAAAAGTCCAGTAACAAACGACCACTCGGGTTTAGATCAGGGAGGCCGTTCCTCCCCACCACGCCTCTCCAGGTGTCTCCATCGTTGCCCACATGGGCGTTGAAGTCTCCCAGTAGAACTACGGAGTCCCCTACTGGAGCCCCATACAGGACTCCATTCAGGGTCTCCAAGAAGGCTGAGTACTCTGAACTGCTGTTCGCTGCATGCGCACAAACAACAGTCAGTTTTCCCCCCCACCACCCTTAGGCGTAGGGAGGCGACCCTCTCGTCCACCGGGGTAAACTCCAACACCGCGGCGCTCAGTCGGGGATTTATGAGTATCCCCACACCCGCCCGGCACCTCATGCCTCTGGCAACTCCAGAGAAGAATAGAGTCCAACCCCTATCCAGGAGTACAGTACCAGAGCTGAGACTGTGCGTAGAGGTAAGCCCCCCCAGATCTAACTGGTAGCGCTCCACCTCCCTCACAAGCTCCGGTTCCTTTCCCCACAGTGAGGTGACGTTCCACGTCCCCAGAGCCAGCTTCTGCCGCTCAGGTCTGGTCCGTCGGGACCCCTGACTTTCACCGCCACCCAAGTGGCAGCGCACCCGACCCCAGCGGGTCCTCCTGCAGGTGGTTGGCCCACAGGACGAAGAGGGGAGGGGTGCCACGTAGCTTGTTTGGGCTGTGCCCGGCCGGGCTCCATGGCAAACCCGGCCACCAGGCGCTCGCCCACGGGCCCTCCGTCTGGGGCTGGCTCCAGACGGGGGCCCCGGGCTTCCTCCGGGCAGGGCCTCTCCTCCTCTTAATCGTTTTTTCATGGAGTCTTGGTGAACCATTCTTAGTCTGGCCCCTCACCTGAGACCACTCTGCCATGGGTGACCCTACCAGGAGCACAAGGCTCCAGACAACACAGCCCTCATGTTCACAGGGACACGCAAACCTCTCCACCATGATAAGGTGACGGTTCCAGGAGAGGCCTGGAAATATATCTACATTGGAACTAGGAAACTTGCTTCATTATAAACCAGGAAGTATATCTGCTATAGGAACTAAGAGGTATACTGAAATATAAACCAGGAAGCATTTTTCCATCAGGAAGTATACTTGAACCGGAACGAGAAAGTATACTTGTCGAGGTTCAGATGTTAAACATAAGAACCAGGAAGTAAAGCAATCGAACCAGGATGTATTATTGTCTAGGTTCAGCTCTTCCACATAGGAACCAGGAAGTGCACCTCTCCAGGTTCATATCTTAACCCTAACGGTGTTCCACCTCTCTGTGTCTCCAGCCGTGCAGTGCACAGTCTTGTCTGCTCCCCCTCACGGCTCCCTGTCCTGCTCTGACCCCCATGGAGAGTTTAGCTTCTCCTCTCGCTGCGCACTCACCTGTGATGAAGGCTTCCTGCCCAATGGGACGGCCCAAACAGAGTGCTCCTCTCTGGGGTCCTGGAGCCAGGAGGTCCCTCTGTGCCTCGGTAAGACACGATAACACCTAGAAACTACACACCTATAAACACACAATCAACCAGGAGGATGATTGTAAAGCTACTATAGGAACTACACACACCAGAAACTAGTATAGGAACTAGTAGGATGTTTGAATTGCAACTAAAAATATCATTACATAGGAACCCGGAAGAGTATTTTAATAGTAGCCAGAAAGTAGAAATGATTAGCAATCAGAAAGTATACTTGACTACCAACCTGGAAGTATATCTACATTGGAACTAGGAAGCTTACTTGACTATACACCAGGAAGTATATCTGCATAGGAACTAGGAGGTATACTGAAATATAAACCAGGAAGCATATTTCCATCAGGAAGTATACTTGAACCGGAACGAGAAAGTATACTTGTCCAGGTTCAGATGTTAAACATAAGAACCAGGAAGTAAAGCAATCAAACCAGGATGTATTATTCTCTAGGTTCAGCTCTTCCACATAGGAACCAGGAAGTGCACCTCTCCAGGTTCAGATCTTAACCCTAGTGGTGTTCCACCTCTCTGTTTCTACAGCCGTGCAGTGCACAGTCTTGTCTGCTCCCCCTCACGGCTCCCTGTCCTGCTCTGACCCCCATGGAGAGTTTAGCTTCTCCTCTCGCTGCGCACTCACCTGTGATGAAGGCTTCCTGCCCAATGGGACGGCCCAAACAGAGTGCTCCTCTCTGGGGTCCTGGAGCCAGGAGGTCCCTCTGTGCCTCGGTAAGACACGATAACACCTAGAAACTACACACCTAACACACAATCAACTAGGAGGATGATTGTAAAGCTACTTTAGGAACTACACACAGCAGAAACTAGTATAGGAACTAGTAGGATGTTTGAATTGCAACTAAAAATATCATTACATAGGAACCCGGAAGAGTATTTTAATAGTAGCCAGAAAGTAGAAATGATTAGCAATCAGAAAGTATACTTGACTACGAACCTGGAAGTATATTTACATTGGAACTAGGAAGCTTACTTGACTATAAACCAGGACGTATATCTGCATAGGAACTAGGAGGTATACTGAAATATAAATCAGGAAGCATGTTTCCATCAGGAAGTATACTTGAACCGGAACGAGAAAGTATAGTTGTCTAGGTTCAGCTCTTCCACATAGGAACCTGGAAGTTCACCTCTCCAGGTTCATATCTTAACCCTAGTGGTGTTCCACCTCTCTGTGTCTCCAGCCGTGCAGTGCACAGTCTTGTCTGCTCCCCCTCACGGCTCCCTGTCCTGCTCTGACCCCCATGGAGAGTTTAGCTTCTCCTCTCGCTGCGCTCTCACCTGTGATGAAGGCTTCCTGCCCAATGGGACGGCCCAAACAGAGTGCACCTCTCTGGGGTCCTGGAGCCAGGAGGTCCCTCTGTGCCTGGGTAAGACACAATAACGCCTAGAAAATACACATATTTGCCTAAATGCTCTGTAGGCTTCTACTGTGCAGGTTCTACGAACTATACTTTACCATATGTTTATACTTGTATTGTATAGGGACCACAAACTGAACTCAGAAAGTAAGTTTGAGCTGACTTTGCTTCGTTTTTCACAAAACGATGACCATTATGTGATTTACAGCTCGCTCCTGCCCCCTGCTGGTGGACGTACCGCACCACGGCTGGATGAACTGCAGCCATCCTCACTCGTCCTTCAGCTACGGCTCCCACTGTGACCTTGGGTGCAGCGAGGGCTTCCGGCTGAGTGGAACACCCAGTATTAATTGCAATGCATCCGGCGACTGGAGCGGCAAGATGCCAACGTGCAAGGGTAAGGTCTAAGGCGGAACTCAACTTTATTGGCCATTCGTAACAGGAAATATATTAAATCTGACAGGAACTTTAGAAAGGGAAACATGAAAATGTGCAAACAACGAAACAAAGAGGGCAAACCACTGAAGGTGTTTGTTTTTGGCACACTGCCAAAACAAACACTATGGAAGGTTGGCCGAAGTTTACCATCACGTCAGTTTTTATGTTTCACTTTTAAGCTAATACCAATTGAATAAGTGAGATTGGCGAGAAATCCAAAATCATACTAAGATCTAAGTGTATTACCATGCAGTGTTGATGTGTGTGTTATATCCTGTACCACTCTCACACACCAGTGGTCCAGTGTAAGGCTAGCTGGCTAGCTGGCCTCAGCGCCTCGCCTCTCTCCCTCAACTGCTCCCACCCCCGGGGACACTTCAGTTTCGGCTCCCGTTGTCGCTTCGCCTGTGCGGAGGCCTACTCCCTGAATGGCACTGAGGAGCTGCTCTGCTCCTCCTCCGGGCGCTGGAGCGCTGCTTTACCAACGTGTGCTGGTAAAAGACCCCTATTTGATATGAAAAGCAAACTTAACTTTTGATTAATGCAGTGCCGTATGTTACTATTTGGCGATTTAGCTGATGCTAGCTAGCCTTATGAGGCCACCCTGATCTCGCTAGTTGGCATTATGCTTCAACTTCAACATGTAGATGGTCTCACGAGGCTAGAGGCTTGCATCCAAAAGGCACAGAGCTCTAGGGCAGGTAGGGCTTGGGGGTTCTAGGGATCCAACTCGGGACCTTTCATCTTGGAGTCAGGGAACCTTCACACCACAGCACTATCCATACTATTCACTGATATAGTTTGCGTTCAGGCCATACGATAGCGACGCAGCATCCATTTTGGGTTTTGAGGTGCTTGAAGGTTTGAGGACTGTGTTCCAGAGGTGGGTACGCCCCTGTGGTCGGCCGTCCTGATGTACTCTGGAGCGGTGGCCGCCTCCCTCGCGGTGCTGCTAGTCACGGTTGGTGCCGGCCTGCTGATTGCCAAGCGCTTCAAGAAGAAAGGTGAAAGGCCTGTCTGATGAGGAACACATAACGAGTGTGTTTTTAATTGAGTTTGAGAGTAACTGCTGTTTGTTTCATCCTACAGGTATAATGGATGGAGACAATTCATTCTGGGAAGAGAGAGAAAATCCTGATTTTTAATTCTTGGATCTTCTGTTCGGAAAATGACACAAAATACTGTGTGTGGCATTATTATGAAGAACACTGTTCTCGTTTGTTCAATAGTGTGTTGTGGCCATTTTGTCACTTTTGTTGGGGGTAAGTGGATGCCTATATGTGCTTGTCAATTTTGTATCAGACTAAGAAGGTAAGGGTTAGGGTTAGGGAATAAAGTGTACAGAGAAAATATTCCAAGCTTGATACAAGATTTAAAAATCCAGATTTTTAAATCTTGGATCTTCTTCTGTTCGGGAAACGACACAAATACCCCGGTCGATGTGTGGCATTATTATGAAGAACACTGCTCTCGTTTGTTCAATAGTGTTTTGTGACTTTTGTTGGGGGTAAGTGGATACCTATATGTGCTTGTCAATTTTGTATCAGACTAAGGGTTAGGGTTAGGGAATAAAGTGTACGGGGAAAATATTCCGACCTTGATACAAACGACAGGATAGCCTGATATTTTTGCAGATTATTTCCGGTTCTCCATTTCTTTTGGCAGATTATCCGGTGGTGTGGGGTATGTTAAGATTGGATTTTACTTCCCTAAACCTATTAAACTTAGCAACGATTCGATATAGTAAATAGTCAAAGGAAAGCCGAGTTGCGGTCATGTGGAAAACACAATAGCCAATTAATAGGCAGGCCGACCATTCAACCAAACAAAAGTCCTAAAGGAAATAGTTAATGTGATGGATTTGCCAAACAGAGGGATCCAACTCACGCTGTTATATGAACAGTCCGTCTTCATGCCATCTCCAAGACCTCTTTCATAGTTCTTTGTCCCCAATGTTTTTTCCGCTTAAGAATTGTTATGATACCGAGATTGCAATTGCGATTCGCGAACAATGACTGGGTTGTTGGTAATGGAAGTAGTGTGGAGTACTCTGTTGGCAAAATCGATTTTCCCTCTCACAAACTAAAATACCTAAACCGTTAAATGTACCTAGATGGGTGGTCTCTCCGATGTTTCTTTCTGTGTTTAGATTGTACACAATCAATAAAGTGTCTACCGCTACACACACGAAGTCCCTTTGTCATTAAGCTGTTCTTCACCTCCAGCCATCATCATACACTGCATTAGCAATGCATATATTACTGGCTCTTTCTCACTGGCATGTGTGAGGTGTGATGTGGCATGATGTCATCCTCATACTGCCAAGTGTCCCATATTTCTCTCCCCTTAACAGCCCCCCATGACTGTGAGGTCACTTGGCTGCCAAAACGACACAAAGTGTCATCTTAGCTGGGCCCAGTGCCCCTGTCGTTACAATGATGAAAAGCCATTACGACCTCAGTGTCATTTTGTGTCTTTTGTCTTTGGTCTGGCACTAGGAGGAGAAATACACTACTCTCAAACGGCAAACACATCTATGAGGGACCTGCATCATGGGGGTGGATTTCATTGTTCATCTTGTCATATTGTGTTAGTCTGACATCGAAATTATTTTCTAATTGGCCTCAACGCGCAGATATAAATTCGTAACCCCGTGTGTCTGTGCCAGGCAGCGCACCTGAGAATACGGCCCACACCGGACCTCTCTCCACGCACCAGATAGGCAGCGGGAGAAACCTGAGCAAAGTGTGTGTGCATCTGCCTCGGCGCTGAAACAGCATGAAGCCAATTAGAGTGGTTAAAAGACAGAGGGTTTGTGGCCCGCGGTTGGCATGGGGGATGCAATAAATAACCAAACTGTTGACAGGGAACTGTTTGGCTACCGTCTGAATAATAATGAGTTTATTGCTGCCCACTGTGGCCGTACGATCATAATTTTGATTACCCCCCCCCCCACCCCCGCCCCCACTCTTGTCCAATCGGATGCTGTGGACATGAGCGCGCGCCTGCCAACTGCCTACTGTGCCCGGGCTAGCGGCGCACAGGAAGGAGAAAGGCCTGCAGGTGAGTCTCTTGGCGTCCCGCCCTCGTACTTTATACTCGCTTTTCTTCCGACTACTGGAAGGAAAAATAGACTTGTTCATTGTGCTCTCCGTTGTACACAGAAATGTGTAAATGTTTGTGCAGAGAAATGATGAACGTGATGATACTCTCTCTTTATCTCTCTCTCTGTCGCTCTTTCATACACGTGTGTGTGTGTGTGTCTTTGTTTGCACGTGTGTGGGTGCGTGTGTTTAGTGTGTGTATGTGTGTAAGTTTGTGTGTGTGTATGTGCGCGTAATTGCGTGTTGATCTGTGTGTGTGCTTATAACATACCTTTTTTTTGGATTATCACAGACACAAACCAACACACACACATACACTACACTACACACTCACTCACTCACTCACTCACTCACTCACTCACTCACTCACTCACTCACTCACTCACTCACTCACTCACTCACTCACTCACTCACACACTACACACACACACACACACACTACAATTACACACTGCACACTGCTTTGGCTCTGCTCGGCTGTGGCATACCACGCTGACAGACAGTTGGATTGTTCCTGACCATTGACTTGTGCTCCCTGGCCGGCGAGGTCTGATTTCATACTGGGAAATATGAGAGGCGTCCCGGGGAGGGTTCACGGCCGGGGCAAGGAGCCACTCTATACAGTGGGCCTTCATATCTGTGTGTCGCCCCTTCTGCATTCTGCCCCACAGCAGCCCCCCCCCCACCCACCCACCCTCTGTGGAGAGACCCCCCCATGACTGCCCCCCCCCCCCCCCCCCCGCCATGTGTCCACAATGGGTGCATTCCAGCTGGGCACAGAAAATACACCTGGGTGGTCTTATATACACACACACTCCTTTGACTCGAGGTAGCAAAAATAAGAACATGAAGAGAGGAAGAAGACGACGAAGGAGGAGGAGAAGATGAAGAAGAAGGAAAAGCACCTTTGAACCGGAGTGTTGAGGATGGTTGGGGGGATTGTGTGTGTGTGTGTGGTGGGAGGGGGGGGGGGGGGTCTTGAAGTGGTTCTTACCTGTAGCTGACCCTGTTCCTCCTGTCAAGAGCCCAGCAGACTCTGTTGATCCACACGCACGCGCACACACACACACACACACACACACACACACACACACACACACACACACACACACACACACACACACACACACACACACACACACACACACACACACACACACACACGCACACACACGCCATCCACTGGAAGATGCCTCGGCCATCTGACGGAGAGATGAGGCCGATAAGCCCTGCGGATGGACTAACCTGACGGTAGGCTACCCCTAACCCTGCCCCATCCTCCAGTAGCATGAACACCCATATCCCCTCTCCATCCCGTCAGCCCCCACCGCTCCGGACTGAGGTCACACATGCAATGTATTCATCATGTCACCATTAAGCTGCATGTTTATATAGTACAGCCTTGATTTATTGAGTGTGAATTCACATAATGCAGAACATCACACACACACACACACACACACACACACACACACACACACACACACACACACACACACACACACACACACACACACACACACACACACACACACACACACACACACACACACACACAAACACACACACACACAATCAGAAATAAAATAAATAAAAATTAGCAAGAGCACACAAATATTTATACAAGATATAAGTACAATTTATATAATTGCAGTATTTGACTGTCAAGAGTTGTGGATATTTCGTCTGGAATCACCATGCATTTGCAACAAAAAAAAAATCCATTTTGAGGTCTGCATTGTCCATTTGGGGGGGGGGGGGGTTGGATACAGTCATGCAATTGCAGATGTGCTTAACCAGTCCATTCGTAAATTCCCTCGTTGCAACCATTGCCGATCTACTATCCCTTCTGTCCCATGGTCCAATGAGGTGAGAGGGTGAGGTCATTGTTCTAGGTATTCAGGTCCTTATGGCTCCACAGAGGAGCAGGTCAGCGGCCTCTTCTAGAAGGGGCCGAGCTATGTGGACGCTGTGTCTCTCAGGAGGTGAAGTAGGAGTCCTGCATGGAGCAGAGACGGTCGATGGGGGTGAGAAGGGAGCAGTCCCCCAGGGAGAGGCAGTGGTTGTCGGTCAGCGGACAGAGGAGGTCCCCTTCCATCGCGTCACTGTACAGACCTGACGGGACAAAAGATCACATGGGAACGGTGCGTGTCGTTACAATGACGTATTGCTTTTTGAACGTATATGTATCATAGTTATAATAATGAACAATTTTTATCGTAACAATGATTCACTCTTTTTTTTTAATAACTAGTGATATATATCACAAATAACAAAAAGAACCCCCCAACCCCACCCCTCTTATCCACTTATTGTATGTTGTAGTTCCTGGTACTTTATGTACACACTTACGGTATGTTGTACATCCTTGCACTTAAAACTTAATTAGCATTGTGTAGCATCTTGTCCTAGCTATCTTTGTTGTATACTGGGAATGGGTTAACCTAACAATAGTTGGTGCTTGGCACTTGTTTCTATGAACAACCTTACTGTACCGACAGCAATATATTGTTTCTCTTTCTGCTGACAAATGTACTCATTGCAAGTCGCTTTGGATAAAAGCGTCTGCTAAATGGCATAAGTATAAAAATATCAATGTAATCGCTTGCGTTGGTTCTCCTCTACCTCACTGGTCGGCCATGTTGAATCCAGGCCTCTGCCAAACGGCTGTCAAGTCATTGCAGTGTAATGCTCTACCATGCCCCAGCCCTCCACCACGCTCACAGCCTCACCATAAGGGTTCATGTGGTCGCCAGGCATCTGGGGCGGGGTGAGACCCTGCCTGAAGGGGTCCAGGTCGAACCCATGGCGGTCCAGCCCGGTGAGTCCTAGGGGCTGCTCCTGATGAGGGTGATGAAGATGATCGGGGTGAAGATGATGATGATGATGATGATGATGATGAGATTGAGGATGGTGATGATGGGGTTGGTGGTAGAGGTGGAAGGAGGAGGGTCCCAGCGGGTCATGGATGGGGGTCGAGTCACCACAGGGGGGCACTGTGGTACACAGACACAGCATGAGTGAACACAGCGGTCCCATGAGAAAAGACAGTAATAAGGAAAGGCACCCGATTTCTGTCTCTCTTTATATGAAAAACCTTTCCTTTTTGTATGTATAATTATTTAGGGGGTTATTATTTATTTAGAATTTTCTTTTTCAATTTGTGTGTGGTGCGTGTGTGCGCATGCGTGTGCGCGGCGTGCGTGCGTGTTTTTTTTTCTGGTTACCTTTCAGGGACATGATGGTGTCAGTACCCTGTGAGGACTGGTCCACTTGCTGCTTCTGAGCCTGCTGGTCTTGCTGCTGCTGCTGCCTCCGGGCCAGCTTCTTCATCTGAACCAAAAGGACACCCGGACCGCATTAACACACACACACAAAGACACACACACACACACACGCACACACACACACACACACACACACACACACACACACACACACACACACACACACACACACACACACACACACACACACACACACACACACACACACACACACACACACACTACAGGTCCTGCCTCTGGGGAGGGTCACACTCATTGCAAAGACCCCTATTGATACCTCTCATTGCAAAGACCCCTATTGATACCTCTCTCTCTCTCTCTCTCTCTCTCTCTCTCTCTCTCTCTCTCTCTCTCTCTCATTGCAAAGACCCCTATTGATACCTCTCTCTCTCTCTCTCTCTCTCTCTCTCTCTCTCTCTCTCTCTCCTATAGGGGTCACAGGGCTCCTTCTATTTAAATCTGCTGTACGGTTCGTTGCAGTGTTTGTTGTTTTGTTCGGTCTGTTTGGATCACAGCGGAAACAGAGGTCATTACAGGGGTAGAGAAGAAAAACCGGCACACACTTTGCTAGGAAATACAAGACATAATCTAGAGCAATCTAGAGACGAGATGTCATCAGTTTCCTGTATGAGCAGATAACAGGACTGATTTCCCTTCTGGCAGCCCAACACAGTGGCGAAAGAGCTCTTTTATTAGTAGTGTGTGTGCTTGTGTGTGTGTGTGTGTGTGTGTGTGTGTGTGTGTGTGTGTGTGTGTGTGTGTGTGTGTGTGTGTGTGTGTGTGTGTGTGTGTGTGTGTGTGTGTGTGTGTGTGTGTGTGTGTGTCTGTGTGTGTGCATACATGCACAGGCATGTGTGTGTGTGTCTGTGTGCATGCTTGCATGCATGTGTGCGCAAGGGTGTGTGTGTGCCTGCGTGTGTGTGTGTGTGTGTGTGTGTGTGTGTGTGTGTGTGTGTGTGTGTGTGTGTGTGTGTGTGTGTGTGTGTGTGTGTGTGTGTGTGTGTGTGTGTGTGTGTGCGCATACGTGTGTGTGTTTTTGTGTGTGCGTGTGTCTTCCGATTACCTTGGCTCTCTGGTTCTGGAACCAGACTTGAACGACCCGAACGCTGAGCCCTGTCTCGGAAGCCAAGGTCTCCCTCACCTTGGGTGAGGAGTTAAGAAAGGAAGGAACCAGGAAAGAGAGAGAAACGTGAAACAGAGGTCAATAAACAGTGACCGCTGAAAGTGACTTTCAGGAAAGATTTATTTTATCTTAACATTTCATTTTCTGCATAATATGAGACTACAAATTAAACAATATTGAGCTATATTTTTTCTGGCACTTTGAGCATTTCTGCTATTTATTATTTAGCCACTAAGCAGATATTTTCTTTGAAAATATCCCTTTGTGCTTTTCAGAAACAATGGAGTGCAGGAATCTGGCTTTACTGGACTAGGATGTTGACTACGAATAGACACCAGGCTGTACTGGCATCGAGCACAGCACCTTTCAACAACTAGCAGCAAGCAGCCCATCGCCCAGACCGAACCACAGGGTCTTCATGTGACTGATGAGCTGAAGGCAGTGCTACCTTTCTGCAGGGCTTCGAAGAGACCTCGAAGGAGGCCTTGAAGGCCCGTCTCTGCTGCGTGGTCAGGATGGTACGGGGCCTCTTGGGACGCTTGCTCTCCAGCTCCTCTCTCCTGCTGGGCCGGCCAGCCACCTTCTCCACAAACTTCTTCTCCTCCTCCTCCTCCTCCTCCTCCTCCTCCTCCTCTTCCTCTCTCCTCCTCCTCCTCCTCCTCCTCCTCCTCCTCCACCTCCTCATCACTCTTATCTGAGGGGTGGTAGACACATGGTGTGTAGATGTTAGTACCTGGTAGCGTTGTGTTTCTGTGTAGGCACTTGGAACAGAGGAATAGTGGTAGAGAGAGAGGAATAGTTGGTGTGAGAGAGGAGAGAGAGGAGGAGATGAGGAGAGAGGATGAGAGAGGTAGAGTAGATGAGAGGAGAGAGAAGAGAGAGAGAGAGAGAGGAGAGAGAGGAGAGAGTGAGAGAGAGAGAGGAGAGTAGAGAGAGAGAGATATGAGAGAGAAGGAGAGAGAGAGAGAGTAGAGAGAGAGAGGAGAGGGAGAGAGCGAGAGAAGGAGACAGAGACCAGAGAGAGAGAGAGAGAGAGAGAAGAGAGAGGAGAGAGAGAGAGGAATAGTGGTAGAGAGAGAGAGAGAGAGAGAGAGAGAGAGAGAGAGAGAGAGAGAGAGAGAGAGAGAGAGAGAGAGAGAGAGAGAGAGAGAGAGAGAGAGAGAGAGAGAGAGAGAGAGAGAGAGAGAGAGAGAGAGAGAGAGAGAGAGAGAGAGAGAGCGAGAGTGAGAGTGAGAGCGAGAGAGAGAGAGAGAGAGAGAGAGAGAGAGGAATAATGGATAATGGTAGAGAGAAAGAGGAAAAGTGATAGAGAGACGGAGGAATAATGGTAGAGAGAGAGAGAGAGAGAGAGAGAGAGAGAGAGAGAGAGAGAGAGGAGAGAGAGCGAGAGAGAGCGAGAACCCGACCTCAATCGCGGAGAGCGAGGTGCAGCGTAGAATGAATTCAGAGATTAGGAGAGAGAAGAACGAGAGGTAAGACGACGACGCAACGATGAAAGAGATAGACTGAGAAGCGAGATGAGAGAAACGGATAGAGATGGTATGAGGAGGAGAGAGAGAG
>OLKM01000839.1:93113-95613 GCA_900291075.1 Melanogrammus aeglefinus
ACGAGAGAAGAGAGAGAGACGAGACGAGAGAGGAGAGAGAGAGAGATCAGAGAGAGAGAGAGAGAGAGAGAGGAGAGAGAGAGAGAGAGAGAGAGAGACAGAGAGAGAGAGACAGAGACAGAGACAAAGACAGAGAGAGGGAGACAGCAAGAGAGGGAGTGGGGGAGAGAGTGGGGGTGGGGGGGGAGTTACTGGTGGCTCCGGCCTCCGTGTTCGAGGCCCCAGTCCTGGGGCGGAGGCAGAAAGGCTGCACGGCAGGCCATGGCTCCAGGAGCCGGGGGGGTACACCAGAGCTCATGGTGTGAGCGGCTGAGCCGTCGGTCTCGGGAATTATCCGCGGAATTATCCCTAAGTCTGCTTAACCAGGGCCGGACAAAGGCAGAGCCGGCCCCCAAGCGGCGGGGGCTATTGTTGGTTCTGGCTGGCACCACCACAGCATCTTGGGTCTGTCCCCATAGGACGATGCGTCATCATTCCGGAGCTGGCGTTTTGTCTGCAGGCGTTGACTGGGGGTCAACGGCACAGTCCGCGCAGAGGACTTGGGAGAAAAAACTGCAGACACGTCCCCCCTTCTTTGTTTGGCTAAGAGAGCATCCTTGTCAACGCTATGCACGACCACAAGTGGATTCAAACAATAAGTAAAACACGTGAAAACGGAAAGAGTGTCGGCCTGCCTGGAAACACTTTCCTCGCAAACACACTCGGCCAAAACTCCACCCAAACTATTTCATTCCATCCGATGCGAAAAGTGGCAACTCAAACGCACGGCGAGCAAACACTCGAAGCACCCCTTTGAGCCGGTGGGCCTTGGGCTAAGACATCCGAAAGCCAAACATTTCTGGGACCTATTACTGTTGCCGTGGGGTCGCTAGGGAAACCAGCAAAGCCCATTAGCTCAGAAACAGGGGTCAGCCGGGCTTCTTGACCGACGCAAACCACTCGCCTCACTGACCACCACCACGGACTGCGTTTTAATACGGCCAACATGCCGTCAGCGGTGTTCGCACATTCCTGCTTTGCAACAATACATCAAGGAAGCACCTTCAAAGGGAAAGTATCGCGCTGGGAAATACCTCAAATGTTTTGGTGCCGATGCTACAAAGCAAAACCCAAAGCGATTGCCTCCGTGCCGTAATATGATGTTAATGCATGTGCTTGTCAACAGGGGGGGGAAACAGGGGGCCCGGTTGGAAGTAAGTGCCCGGAGCGGTCATACACCTCCCGTTCATTGCTTTTCCATTACCCAGAATTGACCACTTTAGTGTTATTAGATTATGGAGCGTGGCCCGCTTAAGTGTTGTTCGCGCAAAGGTTAAAGTAACTTCAATACTTGCCGCTCGTGTTTAATATTTCAGTGTTTCCGTTAACATGGTTGGCCGTAGGGTACGCCGTCAGAGAGCGGGAACTCTCAGACTGGGTAAGGACGGGACTTCTCTGAATTCAGGGGGCTGGCAATTAGCCACGAGCAACGCTGAAAGCAATAAGTCAGCAAATGCGGGGGCTTCATCCCGCATAATGCACCATTGAGCTGATGTATGACGGAGCTTGATGTCATTTAGATAGAGCTTGTGTTGAGACCACATACACACACAAACACACACACACACACACACAAACATACTCGCACACATATACAGGCTTGAACCCACACAGGGCGTACACAGACACGTGTACATACACACTTACATGCACACAAAGACACACACAGAGCACTATCACAAACACACACACAAACACACAAAGACACACCACAGAGCACTCACACACACACACACACACACACACACACACACACACACACACACACACACACACACACACACACACACACACACACACACACACACACACACACACACACATAAAAACACACATACAGCAGTGGGTTGCTCCTCCATTGTTGTTGCCCTGACTTCTAAAGCTAACCTTTAGCGGCAGCAGGCTTGTCCGGCCGCCATGCAGACAGATCCTGTTTCTAGATCAGGTTAACTCAGGACCTTTGATAAACACATTGACAAGGGGCTGTGTATCAAGATAAGGATCTGGGGTCAAGTGAACCGCCGATGTGGCTTCACTCAGACCTGACGATCAATCTGTTGTTCTGGCCGCCAAGTGACCAAAACCAGTCAGCCAATCTGAGGGGATCTTCTGACCATGTTATGATAAACATGTACATCACACACCGCCACGACTAGTCACCCGGACCAGGGACATACAAGGAAGGTTGGAAGACCAGTGCTGGGAGTTTCTGTATGTTAGCGTATCTTTCCACACACACACACACACAGATACGGAGTCCTTCTTACAATTGTATGGTTGATGTTCAGTGTCAATGCACTCCATTTAAATCAGAAAATAAGCCATTGTAAAGGACAAACACAGGTGACACTCATAACACATAAAATACTTTATCTAAATAATCTTCACATTAGTTTAGTCCACTACCTGTGCGTTGGTACCTAAAAGTAGCGTATCCAGAATTATTATAATAAGGGACACC
>OLKM01000839.1:98113-115880 GCA_900291075.1 Melanogrammus aeglefinus
TTATTATTGGTTATTATAATCAAAGTAATGACGATAACACCAATCCCCTAGAAAAATAAAAAAAAGTATAACGATTATAATCTTAATACAACTTTTTGCCAGTGTTGTAATTAAGACTTAGAAATCTGCTTTTTCTGGCCTGAATCGATTAATGTATGACCAACAGAATAAACTTTGTTTCAAGTGTTCCAGGGAGGCTACTCGAATCAAGTTACAGTAGGCCTATGCTATAACACATTTGTCAAGCCTAAACGGACCATGATGGACCTGTACGGACCAAACAGCGAAAACAAACGTTTACTTACTCGACGTAGTCCCGTTTGCAGTAAAGTTTGTGGTCCCGCAGAAAACAAGTGCTCTTCAGCGAGCATCCGCACATCGTGCACCTCACGCACGCCTCGTGCCACAGCCCTCCGTTGACTCGGAGCAGGAACTTGTCTCGGATGGGACAGTTGCATCCTGCACACACTGCCTTGCCCTGTTCCATATCTTTATGAACACAAGACAAGAGAGGCATGGTCAAATCATTATTTCTTCGTATTTTTTATGTTCACAAGTCGTCACGCCATACTCAGAAACAGCCCTTGGCCTGTCGTTATAGGCCTATGTTGTGGCGAGATTAGAATAATCTAGTGAAGCCACTATGTGAAGGAAAATCTATTTGTAACTAAATTAGGGTTGAGCCGATAAATATGAATGCTGGATAAATCACAAAATACACATAATAGAGGTTATTACAAATTTAAAGAGAAGAGAAACCAAATTTGTTCACAAAATTGTTCATTGATTTTGCCCGTTATTGTCCCCTTTAAAGTTGATTTGAACACTCAAATAGACCTACATTGAAAGAAAAAAACAATAATGGAAAAATAAATTCTAGTTGTGTTTACCAAGGAACGAGGTGGCCGATCCTTCCCCCATGGCAAAGTTCTGCAGAGGCAAAATAACAGTTAGAAAGACAGGTCCAGGCCGCAGATGACAGATCACTGATCAACTACAGTTGAACAAGAACAACACAGAGGATAACAAGCAACATCATTAATGTTAAAATTACAATTATATACAATTTAATGACAGTCTACCTCTTAGATCTCCTCTTGGAAAGATTGTCTTAAATGCCTCCAAGTTGTCTTCTCCTCATCTTATTGTTCACTCCAGTCCTTCCGGCCGACGGACACCGAACACCCAAACTTTTATCCGCGTCCCGTCCGCGTCCACCTCGGCGGCTGTGGGTCTGTTTGTCAATTATCCCATTAGAAAGAAACACGGCAGAAGAGGGATGGCTCTCTCGGTGATGACGAGAGAGCGATAGAGATACATCGAATCTAAGAGACAGCGAGAGAGAGGGAAAGAGAGGGAAAGAGAGGGAGAGAGAGAGAGAGAGAGAGAGAGAGAGAGAGAGAGAGAAAGAGAGGGAAAGAGAGAGAGAGAGAGAGAGAGAGAGAGAGAGAGAGAGAGAGACGGGGAGAGAGATAACCTGCACCTGCACATAGGAACGGTCTCTCTGTCATCGCCTCCCAACTCAACCCCCCCTCTTATCTGGAGACGCTGGCCCCCTGCGTCTGCGGAATCCTTCACAATGAAAGTGCCAGGACGCGTCAAGTTGCCAGTAACCGGCATCTGAGGAATGACGCTACGACTAATATAGACCGGAATAAAGCCTGCATCCTACAAAAAGCCCAGCCATATGTTTTGCATATTAAAGCATGATAGAGCCTATAACGGGATGACTGGGGTCCAAAACTTTTAAAACCTTATGTGGATGAAATCGTGGATGCATTTGGGTGATAAGCTTGCATGAATAAAACATAAACTGCAATCATCTAAACTAAAGCCTATAAAGAAAAATAATAAATAAAGTTAATATTCTAGGCCTAATACGGTTGGCTATGGTTTCCTATAACTCTTCTACAGTCAATTTATAGATTTGCTTTTCTGAAAATCGAGGAATATGTCTTAATTGACTTTCCCTTTATATTAGGCCAACTACTTTAATGCTTTTTCGATGCTTCAAACATTACAAACAAATAATTAAAATAAGGTGATTTTAAAGGAAATTTAGTATTTCACTTTAAATAGTCAGGTTATCACATTGACTTCGGGAGTTACCTTCCCTTGGAAAGGTTCCTCGCTGGTGGTAGAACAGTCCCAGAGGCCGGCCGCAGCTCCAGGATCACCAATCTCACTTTGAATGGGAAGAAGTCGGATAAACGGGGAATGCCCCCTGCTGGCGGATGGAGGTAAATACCTATGTATTACCAAGTCTACTGCTGATGCGATTGTATTCGTAGCCTACAATCGTGTTGTGACTTTTGATTTTACTTACATGAAATACATAATAATGTTTTGTTGGGCTTAACGGTCTACCTGAGAATTCACTTATGGGTATTATACAAATAATACGATTTTATCTATAGTGAATAAAAATTGTTTGTTACAAATTCTCTATTAATAAAAATGAATACCTGTCAATTTGGAAAAGAAGACGTATCAATTATATGGGTGAGTTTAACAATATAAAAAAATTGGATTGCAGCAAACCTCAAATACATAGTCAAGAAAAACAACGTGTTTCACATTAGTTTAAATAATTTTATTCTGTAAGAATTCTAAAATGTATTTTAGAAATGGGTGGATGGTATTTTGTTTTTGTACAATTTACTTTTGAATAAAATATGACTTATTCCATATTGCTTTGGGCTGCTTTAAAAAGAATATCTGGAATTATCTATTTACAAAATAAAAAAAAATCAGTTAACAATTCTATTAGAATTCATTTTTTAACTGTATACTTTACAATCTCCTCTACTACGTCTCGGCTTCCATGTAAACCATAAAATACAATTTATTTCCAATTATAAGAATCATTTGTGCTTGGTACAAAATATGCCATTTTACAACTTGAATCAAGTTATGTATTTTTTGTATTTTTTTTTTTGTTGAATGTTCGTATCACCGACATTTCGGACGTATATACAGAGACAAGGAGGGGTGGGTCGGGGGGTCACATGACTTGTGTCATGTGATCTGGTGGGGAGCCTCCAGCATCTCCATGAGGAAGGTATCGATGGGCGTGTCCCCGATCAGCTTGAAGAAGAACAGGTGTTCTAGACACTTGAGCCCGATGGAGCGAAGTGCGGGCAACCGAAGAAGCAGCTTAGCAAACCTGTAGGCAGAGATATATTATCATTATAACAGTCTACTACATTGTTCCCAGCTGATTTGCTGAAAAATAAGAAAATGTACACAACATTTCAAGAAATTGAAATGTTAACCAATACAAGTTTAAAGGCACGATATTGCCACAGTGTAATTAAAAATGGCTAATGCGGTCGAAAGACGCAATTTTGAAGATAGTTGTCTCCCACAGCCCCTCGAAACCTAGCATAAAATTACTTGACTTGACTTTGAATGTCCTTAATCTCAGATGACACGTTCTAGTTGTGGGAGTGTGTGCGGTTAGAGCAGCCTCACTTGGCTGCTCATTCAGCTTGGCCCCAGGGGCTGGGTAAGGCTGCACACCTGTTGCACATTGAGTAATCTATGTGCCACAGGTTAACCAGCCATTCCATGCACTCAGGGAGCTCTCTCCTGCACGCCAACGTGGAGAACCAGGCAATGTATTATTACCTACCACCTTTACAATACTTCATGCAGTACCTCTATTACATATACTGTATATATTAAACCTTGAAACAAACTGTAAAAGGTTTACCAACAATGTTTAGTTTGTCTTTTAACTACAACTACAACTACAACTACTAGAATTTTGGATTGAAATCAGATTTCTTCCATCCACACTGAGACCTTAATTGACTTAAGATGGCAGACAGGATCAGATCAAGGCCGATGGAATTACACGTTGTAAGCTACAAACAATATCCCTTTAAACCCTTTAAACCCTATAAACGGGATACTTAATTGTAAGCGTCTTAGCAAAAAGCGCTATGGAAGAAGCCAAAAGATGACGCTGATAGATGAGGCTAACGATAATTATCTGTGATCTCTTCTTTAATAGTGAATTGTAATGAAATAAAATGTCATATGATGTGGTGTAATGTGATTTTATGTAAAGTGAAGTATTGTAGATTCATGTAATGCAGTTCAGTGTATAGTGATGTATGGTAGCATAGTGTAAAGTGATGCATGTGTACAGTTGCGTAATGTATTGTTACAATGTAGTTCAGGGTAAAGTTATGTAAAGTAATGTAATATACTGTAGGCCAGTGTATAGTGATGTAATGAAATGCAAGGTAATATAGTGGTAAGTGATGTAGTGTAAAGTAATTTAGTGTAAACTGATGTGATGTAATCTAGTGTAAACTGATGTAATGTAAACTGAAGTAGTGTAAAGTGAAGTAATGCAGTGTGTGACTACCTGCCGGGCTGGTCGGGGTAATTCTGCTTTGTGTACGACTCTAGCGACGCGTACACCTTCTCCCTCAACCTCCACCGCTCGGTGTATCGACAGCCCCTTGGCATCTGGAAGGCAGAAGTACATCATCAACACCGAAGTGGAGAAGGACATTTAGCGGCCTTTTGTGATGACTCTCAGGCAAAAGGTGAGTGAACTGGAGACCCCATAAGCGTCAGTCTAGCCTAACCTCTAGGCTGCCAAAAGACTACCTGCTCATGGAAGCACATGTATCTATATTCACTTTGTGCCACTTCGGAAGGCGCCTGCTAAAATTACTCATCAGTAAAAATTGTAAAATCTCCATAATATCATGAAGTAACTAAGTCTTGCCAGACAATGATGACTGTGTAGAAACTAGGTTGTGCAGCACTTGGCGATAGTTGGGCGCCACTCCAATTTGACATCAAATACGTAGGTGGTCTTGCTAACCAGCTAATATAAACATGTCCAAAACACCACGCCTTTAACACATCATGGGGCCAGTGTCTACTTCTAATCCATTCCACCCTCCATGGACGACTGAGTCTGAGGCTCCTGCAGGGTGAGGGGTGAGGGGTGAGAGGTCACACACTGACCAGGGTTGAAGAGAACAATGGCTCGCAGGCAGCCCAGCTCTGTCTTGTCCATCTGCATGTCCTTCATTTTAGATACCAGCTCCGTCAGGACTCTGCAGGAGACCCGACACACAGGAAGGAGAACAGGAGCACAGGAGTTACGTCAGGAAGACACAGGAAGCTTCCCTTTGGCGTCCGCTATCACGTTAGAATGAGTCATGTGAGATACCAGCAAGGTAGTGAGAGGACGGTGGCATTGAAGTGCACAGAAGCAAGAAAACTATGCAGGGTGTGTTATGAATAGGAAGTGGTTTTAAATTTGATTCTAAATATCTTAGATGAAATTATAAAGACAAGTCAGTCGTGTTTTGAGTTATGAGGAAATGAGTAAAAGTGACAATTGCTTGTCATGCAATAATTATGAAATTAATCTTTTATCACCCAGACATATCTTATAAACGTTATATATCTTAGTCACTGCCTGCATGTTCACTAGTATTTTGCTCATGGGGAGATTAAACATAGAAACGATGCATATTAAATGACCCAACTGTGCCCTCAAATGAAAGACAGAAAGAGCTACTCAGCACAACAGTACAATTCATTCAAAAAGGAATAATAAAAAAAAAATCTGCTACTTCCTAGTGCGATGCTTGTGGTCCAATATCACAGAATGAACACAGACATATTTAACAAATCTAATATATCCCAAAATTTACTTCATCTTTTCATTACCTGTCAAATATAGAGCCAACTCCAGCGCTGTGCGCGCTGCTTCTGTGCACGTGAAGGCCGGTGGCCAATAGGATGCCGTCTTTAACCGTGACTGAGCGGTGTGAGAAGGACGCGATGAGCAGCTCGTTCCAGCCTGCACATACCACACAAACGCATACAACATGGTGGATTCGTCAAAAATGTGTTTCTGAAAATAAGATAAATAATAAATAATTGTATGTAAGTGATCGTTTTTACATATCCGTTTTTATACAGATGTCTGCATTAGGGTTATGATGGTATGTCTCCACTTTTGTCAATAAGTCCTGCATGAGGCATATCTCGCCACCAGAGGGCCGCAATGAAGCAGCTGAAAAAACACTGGTTCTATAATGCTAACCACCAACACACAAGTCGCAATGGCAGCGTCAAGAACACCTGACTCACGTAGTGTGCGTGTAGTGATAGTGTGTTTGTGCCTGCCTGCCTGTGCGTTCGGGGTGTGTGCCGTCGCGGGAGAAGAGTTAACGTTCTCACATAGATATTCATGCATGACTGTTGGGTGCGTTGTGTAGTACATGTGATGTTCAATGATGGGGGGGGCGGGCGGGTTGGTTCAAACACATCCATGCCTGACCGTGTGTGTGTGTGTATGCGCGTGTGTGTACCTGCTCGTAGTAGAATGACCTGGTCTCCAGTCAGCTCAGAGAAGTGCGGGATCCCTTGCCCAACCATCCACCAGGCGTGTAACAGCTGTTTGTCTGCTGCACCTCGGTTACAGACTGTTGTGCGACCGGTCTGCGTTGTCTGGACCAACCAGGAGAGGAAGAGACAGAAGAGAGCCGCTTTAATGACACCCATAGCGCTGCGAACACCTCCACACTCAACAGAGAGAAACGACTTGAAACCCGCGTGGGAAAGGAGTTGAACAGCCTGAAACTTATTCTGACTTCTCCTTTCACTGTTACTATCCCTTTTAGTACAAGATGTAATCTCATTACTCATAACAATAGCGTACAGAGGATTGAAGGCGATGATGTGTTCAATGTGAAACGTTATGACAAGTCCACTAGCTTCTATTGACTGTGTACGACGAACAGGCCTCTCTAAGATATTTCCTTGTGTCGGTGAAACAATGACGTCCCCTACCTTAACCGACACTAACACATTTCGTTTTTAGTTCTGTATATTATCCAGACAGCTATGGGCGCTACAATGCAACTTCACTGGAGAGATACCATGCATACCAATTCACATCTTTTATCTTGACCAGATATGCACATAAACAAGACAGGCCCATGGGAGGTTGTTGGCAAGCACGGTGGGTAAAACTTGTTTAACTGCGCAACACCGACCCAGCTAGACATTAGAGCCACATGAAGACGAGTGTCACTCCAGGTCGAGATCGTGTAGCTAGGACATTTCTCTGACTCTGCTTCATATACGCCAGCTCAGTGGTAGGAATGTGCACGTACTTAGTGATCACACCGAACGGCTACTGATCACTTCCAAAAGCTTGCTACACAACGGAGTAGCAACAGCATATTTTAAGCAGTTACTGTCTGGTGCTATGAGGGCGACCGTGGAACACCAGGACCGGTTCACCTGACCATATTCACATCAGCCTGCTGTTAACATGTTAAAATAGAGATAACTCCTCTCATGACCCCTCACTAAATGAACGGTCTCGATATAAAACGAGCGATCTCAGCATTGTCTGACATCATTTAAATAAAACGCAGAAACGGAAACAATGGGATTGTAGTCAAATGCAGAATTGTCTTTATAGTACCAGGGGTGTGATGCCGCGTGAGGTCGCGACCCGACCCCGGATAAGCGATTTGAATGAAGGAAAAAAATAAAAACAAAACCTGTCTTTACTCTTACTCGGTGAGCACCTCCTGCTACTAATGTTATGCTTGTATTGTTTACCACTGGATACAAAAAAACACATCACATAATCAAACATATGGATTCACAACCTATAAACAACGCAGAAGTACCCATCCCCAGAGAGAGGGGCTTAGGAGTTCAGTGTGTGTGTGTGCAATATTTACCGAGTTGCCCGGGCTGCTGTCCGTGTACATCTCTGTTTTGGGCTCCACGGCGAGCTCTGCGTCCAGGATCTTGTCCACGGGCATCTCCTCGGTGAAACTACTGGTGGGCTCCACCTCGTTCTCCCCCCGCTCCTTCCCTCGCTGCCTCTCTTCCTGCACCGCTGCGGAGGGGGGGGGGGGGGGGGGCATGCACACACACACACACACACGCAAAGTTCAAGGTTCACATACAACTCATTTGGTGGGCATAAGCTCATGACTAAATACACTAGGTTTCCAAAGTGTGGGGCAGGGGCCCCCAGACGACCACAAGAGGGCGCTGAGATGACCCCAGCAGTAGCTCGGTTGGAAATAAAGCATATTTTGTTCTACAGTTTTGAGATTTTAAGATCACACGAATTTCACACGATCACACGAAGTATATAAACTGAAAGCTTGCGTTTACCAATTTTAAATGACGCCATTAGGCTAGTTTCAACCCATACAAATACAAAACAACCGCACAGTCGAGTCAAATGGAAACCAATATAAAGCACCCCACACACATACAGACGCGAATGCACTTCAAACCAGCACACCACACACACACCACACACCACACACACACACACACACACACACACACACACACACACACACACACACACACACACACACACACACACACACACACACACACACACACCTTCTCTCTTCATGCCCATGGCCAGGCTTTTGTAGCGGCATATTGCCACGCGTTCCGCTGCCGCTTGTCGATCAGGCACTCTTTGCTATCTCGACACGTGTAAGTCAGGTCCTTCCGGATGGTTCTCTTGAAGAAGCCTTTGCAGCCCTCACAGCTGTACACGCCGTAGTGCTTTCCTGTGTGGCCGCCAAACAAATCAACTGTCATGAGTGTGTTGCTGTGTGAGTGTAGTGTGTTGATGGTCGTGTGATGGTGTGTGCTGTGTGTGATCGGGTGTGTTGTGTGTGTGTGTGGTTTGTCCGTGGTATTGTGCTGTGTGGGTGTATGTGTGTGTGTGTGTGTGGTGTGTGTGCCTATGTGAAGATTGGTGTGTATGAGGTGTGTGGGTGTGGTTGTGGTGCGTGTGTGGCGGGCCCGGGTGATGTGGTCTGTGTGGGTAGTAGTTGTGTGGTGTGTAAATGAGAATGTAAGTTTGTGTGTATATGTGTGAGTCTAAGAATGTGTAAGTATAAGTGTGAATGTGTAAATGTGAGTGTTTGTGAGTGTGAGTGTGTGAGTGTAAGTGTGAGTGTGAGTGTGTGTGTGTGTGTGAGCGTTAGTGCGAGTGTGTACGCGTGCGTGTGCGTGAGTGTAAGTGTGAGTGCTAATGCTAACCACTATGAAGGGTGGAGTCTCTAATACTGAGTTATTTATAGTGACGGTTACTTGGAGAAGTGATTCTCTCTCACCCCAAACACTACCGAGTATCAGTGATGTTTTTAGCAGCTCATTTATTTTTAAGCCAAACCCACAAATTCTTTTACAGCAGTTTACGCCGTGTGTTCAGACACAGATCACTGAGTAGCAGGTAGCAGATAAGACAGCGTTTAAGACGGGGTTTGAACCCAAAAGGTTTCAGCTGGGGGGCCCAATGACCCCGACCCCCCCACCTAGTGTGTGACCCCCGCCAACTCACCGGAGGAACGATCCCCAGATGGCGCAGATGAGCTTGCTTGGACATCCCCCCGGGGCTGGGGCACTGGTAGTTGATGTTTCCCAGGTTCTGGAGGCCTGGGGGAGGCTTGATGTCCTCTGAGCTGCTAACACTGTTCATAGAATTCATCTGAGGAGGAGAGAGAGAGACCAGGGACAAGGACACGGACAGGGGGGGGGAAGGAACAATAATGATACGACGTTGAACCATGAGTGGAAGAGGCAGCCGGTCAGAAGGGAGGGAGAGCGGGAAAGGGGATGGAGAGAGGGAGGGAGGGTTAGAGGGAGGTTAAGTGAACTTTGGGTCAGTGACCTGACCGTCATACTTCCTCAATTTTTCTTGTCACAACCTTGTCACATTGTTTTCCGCCTCACTCTATTTTCCTTTGCGCCCACCCGGTGCTGTTGTGTAAGTGTATGAGGGAGTGGTCACATGCTTGCTTACAGAAGGGAGAGCTCGAGGTTCTCTCCACCTGCAAGAGGCCAGCCGCTCGGATGTAATACTAATGTGAGTTTGGCAGTAGGGGGCCATCTGGAGAAAACTATAGGGTCAGTCACGTCACGTGTACAAAAGGTGCAGTTCT
Source organism: Melanogrammus aeglefinus (assembly GCA_900291075.1). NCBI lineage: Eukaryota > Metazoa > Chordata > Actinopteri > Gadiformes > Gadidae > Melanogrammus > Melanogrammus aeglefinus. Next base: position 108,097 of record OLKM01000839.1, read on the forward strand.
CCGTCTCAATCAGCAGGGGTCGCTGTTCCGCGGAATTCTCCATCTCCAAAGAGAGTGTGGAAACGTCAAAGTGTCGTGTGCGATGTGTTTTCTTTTAATTGCTACAACCAGCTGCTCTTACTTGCTGGTATGGCAATGTTTAATAAACAACTTGTCATTATCTCTTTTTTGAACAGATACCAGCTAATATGAGACAATCTTTTCATAACGACCCGCATTTGGTATATATCTTTCCCTCCGCTTCTCTTATCATTCTCCTGCACTTTGACCCTCCCCCAGTTGATTGCGTGGCAACGTGAGGATACGTCGGCGACATGTGCTTACATATGCATGTCCTTGTGTTTGTGTTGTGCTAATTTGTTTGTTTATGTGGCCATGTCTGTACTCTACACTGTGTAAACAGCGGTGACCTAGTAAAGCCGACTCCTGTCCAATATGGATGATGAGTGGTGGCATATAGGCACATCTTCTATCACGAGCGCCCCTATTTCATGCTTTCGTTATTTAACCACTGCAATCTGCTCGTCTTTGCTCATGTGGCCTGTGGACTTTTTTTCTTTAAGGTTTTTTCATGGTTTCAGGTTCTCCGAGATACTTAAGGGCAATGGGTTGGTCTTTAAATGCGTTTTGATGGTTTCGCTTTGTCAATGGATGATGTCCTGCAGGATGGTGGGTCTGGATGAATGGTTCGCTCTGAACACTGCTTTCTTTAGTTTGCGGGTCATCAGATCAGAGCACACACTGTTGTTGCTTTTGTTGTTGTTTTGGTACACACATTTATTGTCGCCACATTATAGGCAATCATCTTGGCGCATATTTTATAACCGTTATGTTCCATTGAGGTCCTTTGGCATCTGAAAAGTAGTTCACCGTTACAACATGTCTGATGTGTAGAAGGGGGACCGCGGCCGCTGAGTGTGAATTATGTATGATTCATACATACTTCATGCGACACATGGTATCTATGAACAACATCCTTTACCGCTCAATTCAGTTGTGCCTGTAAGGGTTACGGTTCAAAAATTGCTACCCCGGGCAGATTTATACTAAAACGTTTATGGGTAACAGTTCTTTTCTAAACAAGCATCATGAGGCTTTCAATAAGAGACCGTTAGGCTGATAGGAAATCAACAAATGAACACTAACCACGTAGTAAAAAAAACACCCTAAAGGTACCTATCTCTGCTGTCCATGAAGCAATATCTCAGAATCTGTGTGTTCCACATCATCCACGCATGCCAGACCTTTTGAGGTTCTGTAGTTCTTTGAAGGGAAAGGCTATGCTAGTTCTGTGTGGCTGGGTATAATTCAAAGATGTGTGGGGGATTAAAGGATTGCAGTTATCGGTGGTCTGTGAGTGTTTTATAATAGACGAGATGGAAGCTCAAATAAGGAATGGAGGAGATAGGAGAGAGATTACTGAAGACGAGAGGACTTCAGGTGGGGAAATAACCCCAAGTCACTCAGGAAAACGTGGGAAAGAGGAGATAAAGAGAGAAACTCTGTGTCGGAAGGGTTATGGGCTAAAGAGAACGGGGACAGGAGAAGAGAGAGGAGAGAGACAGATGAGAGAGAGGAGAGAGGAGAGAGGAGACGAGAGAGAGAGAGAGAGAGAGAGAGAGAGAGAGAGAGAGAGAAGAGAGGAGAGAGAGAGAGGAGAGAGAGAGAGAGAAGAGAAGAGAGAGAGAGAGAGAGAGAGAGAGAGAGAGAGAGAAGAATGACAGAAAGAATGAATGGAAGGCTGAATGGAACACAGAAAGAGGAAGAGTGAAGCAGAAGAGACCATAGTAGCTCTCTCGCTCCTTAGCTCTTGTCTCAGTATTCCCTCAGCGGACTGAGAATTGGACAGCATCCTAAACCCTCTTGCACGACAGAGCGGTAACATGCCTCTCCACCGTGACCTTTTAAAGGGAGACGTTTAGAAGGTCACAAGGAGACGTCTGGTCGGAGGCACTATTGAGGCCCGGCCAATTACCACCTGATATGCATATATATCAATCTCCTTTCTGCGTTATCTGAGTTCTTAAAAACGTGGAAGGCATGTGTCAAGCCTACCAGATGCAGAGTTTTAAAAGAGATACATCGTTTCCCTGGCCGCAGCTGATCGAGAGTCGAGGGGAGGATCAATAATGGAAACAGACTGGTCCAACCCTTTTTCTCATTCCTTTCAAACCTTCACTTCATACTGCCCCGTGTATCACCGGCCCACTGCTGCAGATGTCGACACTACGACCATTGCAAAGTATCGTCCCGAGAATTTCTTTTTGGCCAGATCAACGCCCCGTAGCCCTCCTACAGCTGCCGGTGGTGCCACTGGCACCTAGCGAAGGTGCTTTAGGAACGCTGCCGAAGTTCATGGTGGGCGTGGAGGGCAGCGAGGCGGAGGGCGAGCCCAGCGACGAGGTGATGACCGAGTAGGCGGAGGTCAGGCCGTTCATGGGCGAGCCCAGCCCGGACATTGAGGCCCCGTGCATGGGCCTGGAGCTGCTGATGACGGAGGGATGACCCACCATACTGCCCATGGGATGGTGGTGTGAGTGGGGGGTGTTCATGGGCCCCGAGGAGTCTACAGGAGGAGGAGGAGGAGGAGGAGGGGTGTTAAGGCGGGGCTTTGGAAGCATGTGGAAGCCTTTTATAAATACACATGCGACATTTGGTGGAGTGGATTTGTGTGGAGCAGGGTCGGTGGCTGCACGGCCGTGTGAATGCCTGTGTGAGGGTTCTTCTGTGCAAGAACCACAACACCTTAAGATCATTAAAAGGGGCCCAAATAAGGGCAGTGCTGAACTGCAAGAGACTCGACGGCATCAAATGAATCGGAAGTAATCTGCAGTTCAAAGCCATACTTTAGATCATCACAACCACACCACAAAATACCAGTGCAGATTTTAATCTATTTTGTCAAAATAGATGGAACTGCAAAGTTAGAACACTTGAGAGCACACTGCATCCATTCCTGGATCATCACACCATCAACACAAATCTTTCACCAGACTCGAACGGCCTCATGAGCAATAGCAGGTGGCTATCGCTGATGTTTAGAGGAAAGCCAAAATTAAATAGAATAGTTTAAGACAAAATATCTAAATCTTGCTGGCAACAAACGTGAGGTTTCCATGTCCAGTCAGATTGCAACCCCCAAGCCACACACACACACACACACACACACACACAAACACACACATACACATATACACACACACACACACACACACACGACTCCGATAACAGAAATGAGTGCTGACTTCGCTTTGCATCCATCTATTGATGTAAACCGACAGGCTGGCATTTACGTAGATGACCTATTTAGAAAAGCTGTCATTCGACCGGGACCGGGAAACACCTGGACCCGTCCAAAAACCTCTCCACTGCTTGTGGGCCTTAAAGGAATATTCTTCATTGCAACAAAAGTACATATCACACACAATACATTGGACAGCCACAAACACAGTCACACGACACACCATACACACCAAGCACATACAACGACACTTTTGGGCAAACACACACACACCCAGAGGCCAAACCAATCCCTGCACAGAGCACAAAGAACACACGCACAACGATTTGACAACCTGCTGGCAGGTAAAAATCCTAAAGTTACCAACCATAGTATATTTACGATTTTTCTATCGGCGAGCATTTTATGTGGTTTACAATGATGTGTAGCTGTTAACTGACGGATACGTAACTCAGGTAATTCAGATCTAGAGGTATACGACACACTGGGGCGAAGAGGAAGACCCCATTACAAACTAGTTAGATAGACACACATACACACACCCGGATTTTCCGGTGATATACATAGCCACGTGTACATACATAGCCATACACACACACGCACACTCACTTTTAACACCCCCCCCCCCCCCTCGCATACCAAAACATGACACCCTCGCCGGACCTTCAAACGGCCAGGTATCGTTACACCTCAAACTCAAATGTTACATTCCCATAGGGTGTATGTAAATTCTCGAATATGCTTGTGTGGTGCTGTGTGGTGTTGTACTGCCTGGTTGTCGTGTGTACTCTGTGTGTGTAGGTGTGTGTGCGTGTCTTGTGTGTGTGGTACGTGGTGTGTGTGGGTGCTGGTGGGGGTTGCGCCTGGGTGCGCCGGCGGACTGTGATCCTGTCGTGTGTGTGTGGGTGTGCTCGTGTCGCCCGTGTGCGACTGTGTGTGTGTGTGTGCGTGCGCATGCATATTTATTCAGACGGTGTGAATGGGGAGGGGGATAAGCACCTGTAGGAAAGATCAGGACGTACGAAACGAAGATGGGAAGTCAGTAGGGGGGGAGAAGAGGGGGGAGAAGAGGGGAGAGTGAGATCAATCTCACAGCGTCCCAGCGGAGGCATCCGTGTTCACAGAATGCCTTGTGAATTCTTGTTAATCTCGCTCCTGACACACAAGCACAGCTAATGAGCGTCTGCGGGTATGTTGAACCGTGCGTGCTCCCGAAACGAAAGTCTGTTAGTCCGTTATTATTTCAGCTTCTCTATATATTGATGTGTTTCTTTATTTTAATTTTGAGGTGGTTCTATTGTGTAGCTGGGATCAGCCAAAGAATGGATTCACTGAATGTACCAACAGTTCTTAATGTCTAGGTCTCATTTTTTTCACTTTCTTCTTTTTGTTCACAATATGCAAAATTCCTCTCTCTCCTCTGCGAATAAATATATAAATAATCATATTAGGTCTATCGTCTTTGCCTATTGACGACTTGAAATATTGAGCCTGTTATGATTTAAATCCGAAAAATCCTAAGCTCTCCTTGTCATGGACACAGCGAGGGTTTTTGCTTTTTTTTGAAAAGCAGCAATGACAACAAAACACATGTCCACACGCTCACACGCTCACATAGCACACCGTTCAATCCCTCCATGTCAGGCAACAGATGTTGTGTAACTTCCTGTCAGCATGGAGATTGACAGGTTCTCCCCTTCTCCCCCCCCGCCCCCCCAAACACACACACACACACCATCATTCACCATTTCCACACACACCCCACCACACTACACACACACAACACACACACGAGGCGACACACACACTACACACACACATTCGAGCACACACTACACACACACACACACTCTCCCTCTCTTTCCGACTGCGCGTCATGAGCTATCCCTCCATGGCTGGTAACTCGGTACTGGATGTATGTTTGTGGGCATTCATGCTCCTGCTCCCCCAGCAGTGAGATGACTTATGGGAGTATTAACATTTTTGGGTGTGTTTCTGCTTATCTTCTGTTAGTGTTTATTGTGAGGGAGCTTGTGAGAAATTTTGCCACGATAAAGAATGGCATGATGAGGTTTTTTTTTCTTCTTTTTTTTTTTACACACACACACACACACACACACACACACACACACACACACACACACACACACACACACACACACACACACACACACACAAAACACAAAACACAAACACACACCACTATAAAGACATGCATCATACTTCACTTCCAAGAGCTTTGGAGTTGATATGTTTTGGGATTGGGAATATATAAACCGGTCAGTCTTTTTCGTCTGCACTGCGCCGTTATAAACCACTGACCACCTTAAGACACGAAGTGAGATTCCCCTCTGGGGCAACTAAAGATCACTTCTATTCTGGAAGTGCTGATCAGCAGATACGGTTATACGGCGCAAGCCCTTACCGCCAACTGTGTGCCAACATTCTATCTCAAAGACCACGAGAACCCCCCCACACCCCCCCGGCACACAACTCTAAAGCGATGATGTAAAGGTTATACAATGTGAACAGCCACATAAGTAGACGCTAACATACAGCAGCTGGGCTCTGAAGCGTCATGAGTCGGCTGCACAACTGTTTTGTGTGTACGACTGCAAACAGCGTTTAAATAATGAATCACTTTCTCAATGGCTATGGACTATGGACCAGCGACGGCGTCTGTTCTCACACTCCCACTGCGAGCGCGCTCACGGTACCTCTGTGTTCTCCCCGAGGCCGGCCCACGACCAAAACATTCCAGATGTTTCGCACAGAAATGAGTGTAAACAATAGGTCAAATTCCTTACATCAAATCTCTTCATAGGGAGTTTGTTATTGTTTTTACGGGAAGAACACAAAGGACAATATTTCCCATCCTGCCAGCTCTATAGCTGCAGTCAAGGGTTGGAATGCCTGAGAAAAAGCAGATGGTGTTGAAATTACACACTTTCATACATGCTAAGTTCACTTTTTTCGGCAAGGAGTGTGTCAGCAGCACGTTCCACCGAGCCAGCCCCTGAGAAAAGAACACGCTCTTCAGAAGGAGCGTGCGTTGTGTGCACGCGCATGTGTATGTGTGTGTGCTTGCGTGCGCCGTGCGTGCGTGCATGTCTGTCTCTGTGCGTGTGCTTTGCGTGTTTGTGTGTGTGTGTGTAAGTGTGTGTGCACTCGCATGTTGGTGTGCCTGTGCGTGCGTATGCACAAGTGCGTGTGTGAGCACTGGTCTAGCAGCATTTCACCAAGGAAATCGCCAAACAAGACCAGTGGAAGGCCCCAAGGTGTTCCTCCTTGCATGACCAACCTCCTTCCAGCAGCTGTTCCACCTCCATTCAACGTAAATCACCTCGGCACAGAGTCCCACCAGCTCTGGAACGTCAGTGTCTATGCGTTGCTACTCCGGTTTTACAACACGAGGGTGCATTGAGGAGTGCATGCACGCCACTGGAGCTAGTGAATGTGGGGGTGTCATAAAAAACGAAAGGAGACCCTACACAAGCCAAGAATAGGAAGACACACATGCATGTGAATAACGTGCAGACTTGACCGTGGTGGTTTGTGTCGCAGTGAGTCTCCTTCAGGTTTGTGTGTGTGTGTGTGTGTGTGTGTGTGTGTGTGTGTGTGTGTGTGTGTGTGTGTGTGTGTGTGTGTGTGTGTGTGTGTGTGTGTGTGTGTGTGTGTGTGTGGTGTGGTGTGGATGTTGTAAGATAGACGTGAGGTGTGAATGATTGATAGAGTTTTGTTGTCTGTGTACTGGATATGTGTGTGGTTAAGAGAGACGTTACAGTATACAGCCTAGCCGCCACTGGCTTCCTCTAGAACAGAAAACAAACAGAGGGCCTCGTTGGGCCCCTTTGACCCTGGCGTCGGGACTCAAAGGTCGCCGGTTGCCCAAAACTCGGGACCCGGAAAGTTTCAAAACGATTCTTCTCCTATCCGGTGCTTGACTGGATACATATCTCGAGAAACACCACTCGATTGGGGGAATAAAACGCTCAGAAAATAAAGAGTGGACATAATGCAATGAAATACTAGTAAAAAAATTTATAGTACAATAAAAAACCCCTTAATTTAAAATTATGAAATTATCCATCCTGATGTTGGTAGAATTGGTGCACGTTCTTTTGGCTCAAGCGCATTACTTAAAATACTTTCAGTAAAATACGACACACTTAAATCCAACATTTAATCATTGTTAGTGTGGAATAACACCCAGTATCACCACTCAGGCGGTGTTGACTTTGAGACATCTGGCCTGTTAAGAGTTGCACACAGTGAATTCTGAAATATGTGTTAAAAGGTTGAAGAAACAGAGAGGATGAAACTAAAACAAAACAGGGGGCTCAAGAAACACGAGTTCAGTATCTCATCACCCATATACAACCGGGCTATCGACTCTCTTAGCTTCTGTGGCAATCAACGAGGGCGGCCTTCAACGCTTCGCACTCCTTTGAACGAGCGCCCCAAACTACTCCGCAATCACAACACAATCGCACGTGGAGCGCAATAAACCATATTAGGCTCTAGATAATCCACTGAGTGGGGG
>OLKM01000839.1:124496-199496 GCA_900291075.1 Melanogrammus aeglefinus
CAACCATGCTTACTTTGGACAATGCCAATCGATTTGAAAAACTCTCTCAAACAAGTTCTGTACGGCCATGATGGCGCACAAGCCACAAGAGTTACATGCTGTGTTTCGGGATACTTCCAGAAGGGGACATTCGCAGTGGATGGTGTCAGATTACAACATCCAATTACTTCCAATATCTGATCCATGTGCTTTTTTTCCCCCAATATCAGAGCCAATACTGACACAGAATATCAAATTGGCACGTCCCCATTTTCAAACATTCTTCGGGGCTGCATACATTCGAGTAAGACAAAAGAAAAGCCTGGTGACTTCAGCAAAGTGTGGAAGCAAGAGGTCCTGACTGGAATGTAAGGGCAGTCTCTAGCGTCCGTCTCCATGCAAAGAATTCTTGGTCCGCGTTATAAAAAGTGGATTTTTTTTTTGTTGCCATCCACAAGGGAAGCATTCATGTCATCAGTGCCAACGGGTGTGTGTTGTTGAAATGTAATGTCAAAGTATTGTTAGCAAGTGTATTAGATATGTGTTATTATTGGGTAGTTAGCCGAGCAAGCGTCTCTTGCCCAAACACTCGGCAGCCCTTGGGCACTCCTAGGTTCCCTGCCTGATTAAAGCTGGAATTAAATCAAGGCTTTGACCTTCATCACTAATGACTAATTACTGACAATTAGCCCAGAGAATGGCCTACTTACGCCCCCCCTTTTTTCCCCCGTCCCGTTCTCACAATTAGTGCATGCACAGACAAACACACACACACACACACACACACACACACACACACACACACACACACCACACACACACACACACACACCACACACACACACACACACACACACACACACACACACATAGACACCAGCACACACACTTACACCCCAAAATACACAGACACATACAGTCAAATTGAAAAGACACCCTTTGAACTGAAATAAACAAGTCAACGTGAACCAACACACAGACACACACATCCACTGCATCAAAATGGTCCATTGTGAGAAGTGCCCACACTAATACATTTGGCGACCATTGCAACACACCGCAGGCCGTGAGCAATAGAAACCCTTCAGCACATACCAGGCCGCGACCACACCTTCTAACCTGAGTGGCTGAAACCCCAAGAGTGGGTGGGGAATGTACCGTGGTCATGAGCGACACATAGGAGGCCAGTGGCTTGCAGGTACTCCCATGGACTATAGCCTATAGTATAGGCAAATACTCATGACCACATTCTTCGAGTCAAATTACATGATCGTAGCAATCGTCTCACTTGCCGACAGCCTGCGTGTTACTTCGAAGGAATAAAAGCCACGTCTATCTGAGTGACACCTGGGTGGATGAGGGCAGAGGGAGAGGGAGAGAGGGCGAAGGGGAACGCGAGAGCGAAAGGAAGAGAGGATATAGTTGGAGGAATTGGCATGCAATGCATCCCCATGCACTCCCTCTATTTAATATCCCTGTTGTGAGATTCAGCTATAAGGCTAATAGGAAATGTAAACAAGAGCAATCGCCTCTTCTCAAATTCTGTATGGAGACGTCTCATGTCACGTGCTGCACAATGCAACATGACAGCATTGTTTGTGTGCTTCCATTCCCTCCACTCCGTACTTTGACAACTAACAAACTAACACAACTCAAAGTAGTTTGGGAGAGCAACCGAAGCCTCACTTATTGGTGTAGCGTTGTTCTGTGCCGGGCCCTGGCCTCCTCTCTTCCAAGATCGGTTCAGTTCGTAGGGTCGTTTCCTCTCAAACTCTCCTCGTCTTCCTTCTTTCTGAAGGAGCAGCAACCCTGAGATTGCCCTAAACTCTACCGACGATTGCATACAACACAGAAAAATGCAGAAACGCAGCAAGAGGGGAGGAAAACGCTGACCGCGCTGTAACCACCGTTGCCAGCCTCTATCCAAGACCTGCTGATATTTGTGATGAATTGGAGAAGTGAAGCGGTATATGATAAGAGTGCAACTGTGTGTGTGTGTGTTTATGTTCATGTGTGCGTGTGTGTGTGTGCGCGTGTACGTGTGCGTGCGTGAGGATGGTTGTCTGCATCTCAGTAACGCAGAATTTCAGCAGGGTCAGTCTGGTCACCGGTTGTAGTGCTGCAGAACAAACCATTGCTTAAATATCTGTCGCAGGTCGTACATACTGAAAACAAAACCTGGACGTATGTTTTATCCCTTCCGGGAGTCCTCTGTTGGCGCGTTGTTTATTTAGTGATAGAAACTTGAACAACACGTTTTCAACAAGGACTTGGCCATGCGACACAAAGTTACTAACTGTTTGTACAATTCTTCTTTTGCCCGCTGATTATTTCCAACTGGGCCTAATGATAAAGTGTGTGTGTGTGTGTGGTGTGTGTGTGTGTGTGTGTGTGTGTGTTGTGTGTTGTGTGTGTGTGTTGTGTGTGTGTTGTGTGTGTGTGTGTGTGTGTGTGTGTGTGTGGTGTGTGTGTGTGTGTGTGTGTGCGTGTGTGTGTGCATGTGTGTTAATAGACAAGTCAGAGACAGGAAGCCAATTTAGCCCAAGGGGCATCCTCACTTGCGAATGCACATTCTGTACATATAGGCCTACGCTACGTTCATTCCTTAACCATCCAGATGTCTCTTTCCATTTTCCCTTGTATATATTATAAAACATTTGTTTTCCCATACCCCCTAGAAATTGTGCATTGTGTTACAAGTGTAAGTCTCTAAGCGTAATCAACTATTGAACAGCATGTTGTAATAAACTATTCAACTAAGCATGTCAATATGCAGACACGCGCACACACACACACACACACACACACGCACACGCACACACACGCACACGCACACGCACACACACACACACACACACACACACACACACACACACACACACACACACACACACACACACACACACACACACACACACACACACACACAATCATCACATGATAAATGATGCATACACTGTGTGACTCAGTGTTGCTTTAAAAAGCCCAGGGCTTTAACATCACTGTAGCGATATTGAATTACTTATAGTTACCAGGAAATGTAAACACAGCAATCCAGTTCTGTTTCCTATTGTATGATATGTACACTGTTGTGTTTCAGGTGTGGCAGAATGCAACATGACAACAGTTTCGCGTGGGTCCGTTTCCCTTTCTCTGTAGTTGGACAAGCGCAAACATATAGGTCTCAAACTCGAGTTCAAGGGCAAAGTCACTGTGGTTTTGACTTCCAGTGTTAAACGAGGGCAACATTCTAGCGTCTCCAGGAATTTGACATGAACATTGCACAGTGTAGTCTATGCTGGTCCGGGGCAGCCTTTTTTTTCTTCTCTCAAAAGCTTCTTAGAAACTCGACTCCCAGAGCAACGTCCAGAACCGGGAGACCATTCCAGACCAATAAATTGAGTTTGTGTCTCAAACAGTTTAGTAGGAGACGCGCGTCAAACACCATAAATTACGAAAGCGCAATTAAAGTGCCAACCTCTGACCTTGTGCCTGAACGGCACAACCCCGATCACCTGACTTCTGCTTTCATGTCGGGATCTACAAAAACAGCGAACCAATGTCATCTCACAGCACACGCACACACACAACACGATCGCAGGATTCTTGAATCGGTACATCGTTGTTTTTAAACCTCCACTCGATCGGCTCTTGCACATTCGCCCTGCCTTAGTTCAAAACGGATCGCCATGAAACGACTGCTCCAAGTCTTCGCCAAAAGAAATAACGTGCAACAGCTTCGAGCTTGGGTAGCCTACAGTTCTGTCAAATCAGTGCGTCAATAAAACCGGCAGAGGCAATACTTACTGAGGTGTAAATACGGGTCATTGCTGTCCATACTGTTTGAGTGTTCGCGTCGTTCTTCCCCCCTACACTGTTAACGCTGCTGCTGCTCCGTCACGGCAGCATCCCAGCGCATTCCGCTCCCTGGGCCGACTGAACTCTGCAAGGCAGGTCTACGCGGGGGCCCAGTGAGGGGGTGGCGAAAACACAGCTAGGCTTCTCCCAATGACAACAGTTGTCCATATCAAGCTCCGACATGATCGTGACGAAATCTCCTTTGCAAGCCACGAGGTTTTGCAACCTTCAGGGGAATGGATTGCGCAGAATGACCGGGGAAAGGTTTTTCTCGGGAATGGCTTTTTTTTTTGTATTTTTGCCAATAGGTTACCTTGTGTTCTCGACCACAGACAGAGCGTCTGTGGGTAAGCGATTCACGGCGATCGCGCCCTTGTAACGAGCACATTCATGTTAATAAAGTAGTTATACAATAGGTTCTTTAAATTATTACGCAATAGATAGGCTGCCGTCAGTAGCCAAACATCACATATCAATCATTGTTTATAAATGTAGTCGATTTAAATTTAATTTAGATATCTACATAGCTGGTGATTTGTATTTGTAGGCTATAAGCTTCGAATTAAGTGGGATATATGCGCGATTAGACTTTACCCTAACTGGTTGTGTTATTTAGCCTAAGTAGACAATAGGATATTCCTTACAAAATGCAGCCTTCCTATTGGTTATTTCGTCCCTTCTGCTCGCTTATCTCACTCAATGTTTTTTTTTTGTTTTTTTACATTTTAATAGCCCGTCGTTGATTCAATTATCCATCGACTCTCTCGCTATCGACGAGATTCCAAATATCGGCTTCTGTTTACCTAAATGGAAAGTGCGACTGCAGGTCTGGAGACCCCCCGGAATCCCCCCAGGATCTCAGAGTGTGGGGTCATCTAAGGGTGAGCTCGCGGCACCTCGGAAGGTTATTCAGGAGTCAACTCGCACTGAGGCATTCACAGTCTTGAACTGTGGAGCGGGCAGACGCTCCGTCAACGCTGGCCGCTGACCACTCAGCGGGCACCTCGCTGCTCCGCTAATGGGACGAGTACCCCCGGATCCCGTCCTCGTAACGGCAGCCAATAAAGGAGCACAGGAGGATGCTAACCAAGACGAATGGCCCCCTTTTTTTTCTCAAGTCATTCTGCACTAATCAGAGCTTTTCATTTGTTAGAAGCCCCCTCCACCACTACTACGACCTCCATTAGGCTATAGGCCCAATGTATAAATTCATTAAAGTCAAAGAGAGGGACATTAAAATGGCCATTTGTCAGTTTTCCCTTTATGTCCCTAATGGTGGCACATGGTTTGAGGCTTTGAGATGGCTGGCTGTGTTTTTTTTTTCTTCTCTCAGATTAAGCAAAGAAAAAAATATATATTTAAAAAATATTCAAAATAAAAGTTGTTGCGCTGACAGCCATTGAGTCTGAACCCTAGAGAGTTGCTTCAGTTCTCTGGCAAACTAATCCATCCATCAACTCCCAATCACACACCCTAAACACACACCCATGCACACACACACACACACACACACACACACACACACACACACACACACACACACACACACACACACACACACACACACACACACACACACACACACACACACACACACACACACACACAAACACACACTCGCATGCACACACAGTCACACACACTCAGAGTCAATGAACAACCCCTTGCTCTGGCTAATCCCATTGTATTCACAGCCCCATTCCCACTACACAATGTTCTAATCCTAAACTAGGCCAATTTAAGCCACCTGCTAATACAAGTCACTTCAGCCAAGTTTGTATTGGAGAATAAGCCAATGCAAACTTGACTTAGTCTGTTCACACCCACACAGACACACACAAGCATATAGGACACACATGCATTTGGGGTATATAAACAATAACACACACGCCACAGCTTCATGCCTGTCCAATCTGCCTTATTTCTCTTTGCTCAGCCTCCCTCGTCTCTAGTTGTGTCTCCGCACCCTTAGTCCTACTCCCTGCCCGTCCCGTGGACGCTGTGGGACAGGAGGGGTCGCCAAGGGAGACGGCTCTCTCCCGGTCTCATTAGCCCACCTCCATCACGCTCTATCAGGGGAGCCAAGGAGACCCCCACCCCCACGGCCCCTGCACCCCTCTTCACTATTCTGACAACCCCCTGCCCCTCTGCTCTATACATGAGCCTGTGATGATAAGTGGTCGGGTCCTCTTTGGTAGCCAGCGTAAGACAATGGCGGACAGCTCTGCAGAACATCATCCATCTCACAGGTCATCCATCTGAGACACAAAAGATGAAATGTGGCCCAAACCCTCTCCTCTCCCGTCCGCTCTGGTAACCTCTTGGTCATTTCTCTCGCTCTCTTTCTTTTGCCTTTAGGTTTCCTTTTTTTTTTTTTTACTTCAAATTATCTTGTTAGGCGCATGGAACGTCCTCCAACATGTTTGAAATATTTTGTAAAATCAGCAAGTGACGTTGCAATAATTGATTTTTCTTAGTCATGGCTTATGCATTCGCCCCACTCACTGCATTATAAAAAAAAACGATAAATGTCATAGCCCTGGGTAAAGATCGGATGTTATTGTGTAAAACTTATTTTTTTATTTAGCAGATATATAGAAATTATTTCCAGTCTTTAAAATGTTCTTTTGACGGAAGGAAATGAGATCGGAAATCAGGAATATATAGGAATTTAAAAATTAACTAGCGTCAGATTTATCAGCACCACAACTCATTAAATTTGTCCAGATGTTTGGGTCAACATCGACCTCGGGGGCCTATACAGATGTCTGGATATAAGTATAGTGTAAATGGCGATCGTATTTTGGTATCGCCAGATTTTTCCAAAGTTTATCAGTGAGAGAAATTTACTGAAGCATCACATAGAATAGCATTTCACATCCCTTATGTGGTGCTCCTCTTCAGAGACAAGGTTTTATCATTTTTATTTACCAGGACTAAATGACATGACCATGTCCATGGACGAAACAATGGTTTTACTACTTTGGAATATTAATTGATACTAAATATCATCATAAGACAAAGATGGCGTTTAACAATAGAAAATCAGTCATTGAGTTAACACAAAATAGATAGTTATGTGTCATGATCCAAAATACGTCATAATATGTTACACACAGGAATATGGAGGCATTGATAATGTAACGATGGCAACTGGCAATGTGACCACGGCCACTAACTAATTTTACACAGATGTTCAGCCAACGCATGCTAGCCATGTATCAGGTTAACCTGTTAATTCCCTGCTACCTATGGCTGGGCATGTGCAGGGGGATTTTAATAACTGGAATGGACCCCTCAAACATCCACAAATGAAAGTGACCAGGGCCACTCACTTCAGAAAGTGACTTAATATACATATATTATTTTAAATCACACCATGACTCTATTGCAATGGAAATCTGTCTGGCCACCTATTCTACTCTTATTCTATTTCAAGCAATACATTTTAGACCCTGTGGTGAATGCTGAATAAATGAATAAAATAAATGAATCAAAGGGGCCACCACAATATTACCCCTACTACTACTACAAGCACTGCTGCCAGCAATACCATTTATCATATTAAGTAGTGGAAGATCAACCAATCACAAGGCATGGCAACTATGTTAAGTCCAGAGCAGGACTGTGCTGGTAAGAGCAAAGCACCCTGGGTAAAATGTAATAAAAAAACTATAACATAAGATGGTTTTCTACTGGCTTTTATAAATATGGTTTTCTACATGAGGGCTGCCGAATCCTCCAAGACTGCTGTATAGTATTTATGTAAAAGCCGCGTTTTATGACTTTTGACCGTGTGGGGGCATGTTGTTGTCTATCAGAGCTAAAGAAATCTACCAGGGAATCACTTCACCACCTGAGGTCAACCTTGCTGCGGCTTCAGTAAATGAAGGATTAAGAGTAAAGTAATACTGCTCCTGATGTCTCTCAAAGCAATGGGATTTATTACTATGGTATTTAAGAACCACGGCGTGACTGTCAATCGTTTTCAGATCGATTGGACATGACTGTGGAATGTAGGCCTATAGCAAAATCCGATTGCAGCAGAATGAACTTGTCATGGTTAAGATAATTTCCAGACATACAGATTGTAAGAAATGGTGGCCTACATGAGTAATAATTTGGACGTCCTAGATTATTGAAATAACTATTGTCTTTAGGACATATTTAACTAAACATGAGTTCAGGTAAAGAAAAAAGGTAGGCTAATAGACGACTCCAAAATACCGTTATAAACATATGTTGAGCTTATGGTCAACACTATGTAGGACCTATCTATAATATTTTTGATAGTTTATCCATTTTAGATGTAATAGTGCCACAACGAGATGTCGGTTAAATTGTATAAGCTTTAGTTGTGCCCCTTGCTGGCTTGAAATTTACACTGCTACAAAGCATCAATAATGATCAATTATGTAGTAGGCCTAGTATGTATTGCAAAGTTCCACCTTAACGTAGGCTACAAGATATACACAATTATAGCAAAATGCATTGTCACATACTTGGTACTTTCTCAGGCGAAAACGATGACAATGCTAGTACCTTCTGCCATCCTGTGGTGTAACCAAATATTGCGAATGTATTTTCCGTGTCCAATTGTCCCTATGCGCTTTCCGTAGATTGACTTTAAGCCGACGTGTATTTACGGGAAGTGTGTTACACCAGTTTCGGTAGATAAACAGATTTATGCTGAGCAAACGATGGCTGTTTGAATGCACGATAAAAACAATATTATACAACCTTATGATTCCGTTACTGATGTCGTCAACGGAGAATGTCATCAGAATTAACTTTAGACTTCGAAAATCACCAATATCATCCTATGATGATGAATAGTGACACTGGCAACATGTCCATCGACCAGGATGGGGAGTGGGGTAAGCCTTGCTTTAATATGACTAGGGCAGGTGTTTTGTTATACTTGCCAAGACTGCATATGATTTAATACACCATATGACCACAAATGTAAGGCTACAAGTGTTCTTTCTAATGTCAACTAGTTTCTTGTATCAGAGACAAGGTTAGCTATTAGCATAAAAACAATGACGCAACCCTTACGTTTCTTTGGGTAACAATCAGCCAATCCAACACATACAACACTGTACATCCACCTAATCCAAAATTATTTGTGATTATGATGTAGCCTTTTTTTTTTTTAAGCTTTGTGCGGTTTGTATGTGTTGTTGTGGTCACATGTTTTCAAGTGTGCATCCATGGCAAACATGTAAAGCATGCTATTCAAACCTGCAGAGTGTTTCGTTAGTGCCTGAAGCATCTTACGTTTTATAAGAATAACTCTTGGTTTGAACGTTGTTCATACAGTAGGATACAGCAGAAGATATACCAATACAGTGAAGTGGATATTTCAGTAGTGTTCCTTTTGTGTAATTTCCTAATTGTATCCTACTACCTTTTAATGTGTATGTAATTCTCATCTCTTGCTAGATATCAGCCTGTTTGATGAGTTGGAAAACCTGGGGGTGGCAAGTGAGCTCCTTGGAGCGCTCGAGCAAGCAGACTATGTAAGTCCTTGGGGATGGAGGGGGGTGACGAATACAATCTGGGGCAAATCTGAATTTGTCAAGCACAAACAATCACACAAAAACATGGTGTAATGTGTGGAGTTGTAATAGGAGAACTGGCGAAACAGGACATCACAAACAAAAAAGGAGAGGGCAGATAACAAGAAACCAGTGGTGTTATATGTCCTCCCTGACTTTAATGGCCTTGTTACTAAGTAAAAATACTGATTCCTTATACCATGTACCTCTAAATAGTTTGACTGAATGTTGTACAAGGCATATGCAACTATATAAGAGATACATTTCTAAGTTTGAAGCAGTTTATACACCTTGGTCTTAGAAAATACAGCTTTGGTAATGCTCCTTCAGCTATGCTTTGGCTGGGGTCCACTTTTGAATATATTTGTGTGTGTTTACATAGGGAGCCAACACTCCTGGCTTGGACTTGGACTTTGACATTGACCTTGATCTGATTCCCTGGAATACAGCAGGGGTGGCAAGCACCTGCACAGGTAGGTAACATGAGGTCATCATCTGGTAACATCTGCTTCCATCTGACTGATGGAGAAAGTAATCACCTTTCAGAATCCTCGAGTGACTATTGGAGACATTGATTAATTTCGAAACAGGGATTTCATTTTTTTTCAATTCTCAGCGATAGTAGAAAAAAATCACATGTTTAACATCACATTTATTGGGTCAATTAAAAGCATGATTATCATGAGTAAATCTGACATATTGGAAATTTGCATACCATTCAATGAGTGCATCTCTAAATGCATTAGTTTCATTGTTTGTATGGACGTGTAAACAGCAAAACAAACTTTAATGCTGCTCTACTGCCTAACATATTGTGCTCGTTCTCAATGTGTTTTAGTTTTTTTAACTGCAATGTCTAGATGTAAATTAGCCTCTTGGCTTCTTCTGACAGATTACCATTGAAGTGTGAATTAAAATGTTGATTAATGTGTACTGTCCCAGCCAAATAAATCTTCGATAGATTAATGACAGTTCATGGAATACATCTAATAAAGAATATGTGTGTGTACTCTAGTCTAGCAATAGAGCCTAAACTCTGTTCTATGCAATACTATTTTCCCTACGGAAGGTGCTGAAACCCGAGAGCTCCTACTCAGTGGTTTTGTCTGAGCTTGTTTTGTATTCGCTCATTATTAGTCAGTCAAAGCACCATCTGCATACCAACTTTAGTAGTTGTTTGTCTTTCAATGTCACTTTTCCGGAGCCACGCGTGAAGTTTTCCCCCAGCAGAACGGCCGATAAAGTCGAGGCACCCCGGGGTCATTCTCCTCACCAGCTTGGTAGTCCCTTCACGTGCGTTTCCTTTGTGTCCTTGTGCCTCCAGATGGTGAGGTGAGTGTGAACTCTCTGTCGCCCGCCTACACCCTGAGCTCCATCCCTTCTCCCACCTCACTTGAAGCCCTGTCTCCGTGTTCCTCATTGGTAAGTCACGCTCTCCGCCGCGCTTAGCCTTCCAATATACATACGTGTAGTTCTACTGCTGTCCTCCACAATGAGTATTTGAATTGTATTTCCCAACTGGAACATGTTTGGATATATCGTGCTCTGTTGATTGTTCTGAAATGCGCTCGGCGGTTGAGTTTATTTGTGTGTGTACCCGTTTTGGCACGCAGTCAACAACAAGGGACCTGTTCCAGATGGTGCCGGAAAATTCAGACTAATTCGCTGGCATTGTGCCTTGAGATATGCACAGCCTCACATAAACACTTGCACACACCTGAGAGGCTTATTAACAAAGGCCTCAAACACCTTGTCAAGCTAATTATTCACTGTCTGTCAGTTCAATGCTCGACCCACTCCCCTAAAAAATAGGTGCTGACAACCTCAGCAGCATTAGCATATTTGACAGGGCAGATGTTTGTTTAATGGAATACACCACACAAAGAATAAGGTTGCACCTTTTATTTTGACCCCTATATAATGTCCTCTCAATAGTGCTGAATGCTCCTGAAATATTTATGAACATATTATAATGCAATTATTACCCTGGGGTACCCAACTTCATTTAGGTAATAATTAAATTCTTAAAACACAGTAAAGAGCGAAGTGAACCCAAAACCACATAATTTATTTTTTAAACTTGGTAATTTGTATTATAAGATAATCTTCACAGTTATCTATGCCATTTTAACACTATTAATGAAATAAGTCTCCAATCTAGGGAAAAAGTAGGGTAAAAAAAAAAGGTTCTACCCAAAACACTACGTGTACCTTCCACTCTGTTGCGAATGCATATTACGTTTTTTTGTGTCTGGATGGTGAAGCTCCGCCTCCATCTGAGCAGCGATGTATTTAGGCCCAATCCCATTTCTACCCCTTCCCCTTCCCCTTACCCCTCCCCCTTGCTTTGAAGGGGTAAGGGGAAGGGGTAAGGGGTAGGAATGGGATTGGGCCTAAATATCTGCTTTAGAGTGAGGGTAAGGCCTCCCGGACACCTAAAGTATGACACTACAGATGCATTTCATATATAACAGTGCTTATTATAACTCTCATAACAGCTACACAACGACTGTACTAAAGAAGTATCCAAGTTTGCGTGGGTCGTAACCATGGGGACAACACGCACCCCTCTTTCCTAAAACTCCCAAATGTTTTTTTTTTTCAATCGCATAGTGTTAGATTTCCATCTGAAACAGTGGGTTCACTGACTCTTTAAGTAAAATGATGAATGAAACGGTTGGCGGCAGGCGCTGACATATTAGCCACGTAGTCATTTGTCAGGAAAGACCGCCGTCAAACAGTAATCACACTCAATGTTGCACATATGAACTGCATTATCGAATGGCACTATTCAGAGCCTCGTGGCTATATAAGCCCAATGAACTATAGTTTGTCCACGCAACAACATCACAAGTACAGCACATTCTACGTGGCTTCTTCTTCTGTGGTGATCATGTAGCTGGTTGGCTATCCTTGGTCCATATTCTGCTTTGTGTCCAGGAGGAGGCGCTGTCTCCCCAGTCCCAGCCCTCTCCCATCTCCGTCTGCTCGGACTCCAGTGGCTTCTATGATGCCCCGCCACCGGCCAAGAGAGCTCCGAAGAGGACAAGCCTGGCACCACAAGGTGAAGTGAGGGGAAAATGGCCAACACATTATTATTGTAAAATGGCACCTTTACTCTTTTGTCCTCTGCGGCCTCCTCTTCTGCTGATAAGGACATGAATTGACGTGAATTAAAATCAGTCTAAGAATACAATGAACAGCTATGTAGTCAATTAAGTCAAATTAATAATGTTATTCTACTGACCCACCCATTTGGGATTTACTCTCTCAACAACAAAAACTGAATACTTCATGCATGACACTTCTTGACTCATTTGGCTAACTGTCACTCTCTGGCAAGTTCGGCCTTGCTTTCGAAATTCAAGAAAAATGCAAATGTGTAGGGTTGGCTCCAATTCCGTCTATGTCGTTTCCATAGACATTGTGCCTCTTATTTATTTTGGCTTCCTTCTCTCACAGCCAAACCAGCTCAGCAGGTTAAGAGACCCATCCAGCTGAGCCCGAAGGTCTCTATCCAGCCCAAGCCCTTGATCACGGCTCTCAACCTAGCCCACGCAACAGCGCCCCTGCAGGCCAACACCATTATCATCCAGCCCCTACAGACCACGGTGCTTCCCGTTGTCAAACCAGCGCCAATAAACATCCAACCAGCGCCCCTCACAGGTTAGAGTGTGCACTGCACCACAAAGCCCCTCATTGCATCTCACCCACACCTCATTGCATCAGACCACACTGCTGTATGTGAGACAGTCAAGGTAGACGGAAAGACTTCCCTGGTCAATAACCGATGTTCTCAATTAGGATGTTGCTCGTGTTTGATGAAACCTATTTTTTTTACTTGGATAACTACAATAAATACATGTTTTAAGTCTTCGCCAGAAGATGGCACTACACTCATATATTTGCATAGGGTTATGGAAGACTGAGCGCCTTATAAATTCAGGACGTTTCCATGTCCTCTTTAACTATATCAATTGAGGAAGTTTCCATGTTCTCTATATTTAAAACAAACGAGCATAGTCTTTTATTGCTTGTTTTTATATTGGGTGTTTCTTTTAACATAAATAAAAATACAGCCACCGCAACCCAAAACACAATATTTTCTTCGTGAATCCTTTTCATTCTCTGGCATGTATCTCTTTGCTCAGTGGTCAAACCCACCAACGGCATTCGGTCTGTTTGAGGGAGGTCAAGCATGCACCAGACTTTGCCATAGCTTTATTTAGTCTCCTAACAATACCCCAGACTCTATAGAAGGCTGAATAGCACGGCACGCGCACACACACACACACACACACACACACACACACACACACACACACACACACACACACACACACACACACACACACACACACACACACACACACACACACACACACACACACACACACACACACACACACACACACAGCTGCGCCCCGACGCCCACACACCATTTGCGTTGACAGATGGTTTGCTATTAAAAGAGGATGTGATTTGGCGGATAACGAAGGATGGTTCCTGGCACTGGCTGGTGGTTTACTTACAGGCAGTGTTGTGCCTGAACGTGTTCATTGAACGATACCTCATGAACTCGTTCATATTTTGTGCGAACGTGAACTGAACGTACTGTATTACTGCCTGATGGACGTTACTGTGAACTCGTTCATTCTGGTGTCTGTGAACGGCACGCTCACTCGGGTGGACTTCGTTCAATAGGGGGGTATTTGATTATCAACACGGCGGATCACTTGCAGAACGCCGTGTTGTTTGACCGGTTGCCATGGTTATCGAATTTCAAATTATAAATATGTACACTTTATGTTGAAAGTATAGACCGTCGCGATTCCCATTGAAACGCATGGCGCGGTGATTATTCTTCAAAACGAGAGCTGTTAAATTGTGAAAAATGAATTAAACTGACCAGACAACGTGGTTATATGCTATAGACCCTAGAGTATCTGTGGTATAAAGGCTGAGAAGAATTTCGAATTATAAATATGTACAATCCATAACGTTAGCTCTCTGGCTCATAGCTCAGCAGACTAGAATACCTCCTAGAATCATTGTTTGTTGGCCGGAAAAGAAAAGGGGGGCTGTTTACGTTTGATTGTAGTCTTTTCGCTCGGTTCTCCGTCTCAACAGTAAGGTAAGAACCGAGCGAAAAGACTAAAACCAAACGTGGACAGCACCCCCTTTCCGTTTCCGGCCAACGAGCAATGAGTCTTCCAACAGAAATCAATGGGAATTACAAAATGCACTCAATGTGCAATAAAACACGATATAAACTGTTTTTTGCTAAGATACTTGATTGAACCAATCGATTTCATCCTAGACAAACCACAAAGGGGGCTCAATGTTCAAAATACCGGAAAAAAATAATAGCTCACAGCAACATATTGAAAAAAGAACTATGAACTAGTTCATTTTTGGAACTGTGAACTTAGTTCAAGATTTTGAATTATGAACGTTTAACTGAATTAGTTCATTTTAAAATTTGTGAACTGAACTTTGAACTAGTTCTGGTAGAAAGTGAACTTTCCCAACACTGCTTACAGGAAACCCATGTTATGCTAGGTAGCGGCTGGTGGCTAGGCTCCCCATCATGACCCCCTGCAGCATTATTCACATCCCCTTCTGTAACGGTGTAACGATACACTGAAGTCACGGTTCGGTTCATGCCTCTGTTCAGACATCACGGTTTGGTACAATGAAGGGAAAAGAAAAAACAAAAATCCAGAAGGCAATTATTTCTTATTGTCTCAGGTTGTACCATCTAGTGTCATACAGTCTCTCCCCTGAGCTAGCTGCAACAGCCTGAACTGTGTAATCTAAGATGTAAACAGAAAACATAAGTACCCCACATCACCTCCGGGGGGGGGGGGGGGTACTTATTAACACGATGAATTTGCATTAACACGATGAATCTATAAAAAGCAATACGGCACAAAATATTTCTGAAAACTAATATAACTTCACTTACATTTGAACGTGTACTGCTCTGCCATTTTCAAGATCCCGCGCAGTGAACGCACAGGATTGTGGGTAGTTTGGGCTCATCTAGGATGCATCGATGCATCCTTGAAAAATCTCGGAATTCTCAAGAAAGAAGGACGCAAAAATGGCGTCAATTTCGAGTGTCCTCAACATTGGAACAGTGCTTGTCGGCGTTCTATGACGTAGCGTCCTTAAAAGGACACTCGTTGAGCATGCTTCCTTGACATTGGGAAACAGCCCAAGACTATGTTTGTGTGGGACAATGTGGGGATACCAATCCATCGAGGTAGTCTAAAATAACTTTTAAAAAATCTAAACATTTCTATTCTGTCCCTTTGCTTAAAACATATGCTTTGCCATCTGGTTTATTCAGTATCACATAATAGCCTGCAAATACAAACTTAACAAACATATTTTATTTAAATGGAACTTTCCCAAGTTCTCTCACATTAGAAAACATAGTAGGCATGGGGCTTTCATGCTATTTCACAGTGCCTCAAGTTAACAGCCCTGACTGTATACAATCAAAAACAACGGACAGTCAAGGCTACAATTGTTATTTCAAGTATTTGAACTTTAATGTGCCTTTTCTCCAACAACAGAGAGCAACAACCTAACCCCAGCACAACACAAAACACTACATTAAAGTGTTTGCTCTAGTCAAACAATATACTGAAGCACATGTCAGGGTCAAAGACGAAACTGGGTTTTCACGCCTCCAAAAAAAAAGTATTCAAGAACGCAAAACTTGTTGTTCTTTCTGGACATCATAGTGTATATTATGTAATTCAAATATTTTCTGAGCAAAAAATAGTAGACAACATACCTTTTTACTTTGATTTCTAGAAAACAAACCCTAAAACGTCATTCAGTGTAATCAAATTTAAAATGCAAAAAAATCTTGGCAGGCATAAGAAGATTAAGAGGAGGTGTATGATATATTAAAACACTATATGCAAGGACTAGCATTGCCATTCCAAAAATACTAATTAATTGTAATTTGAAATCTTTACACTCTGCAAATATTATTTCAACCACCAAGTTTTACCCGTTCACCAGGAATAAGTTTTTAGAGCAAGGGGATTTCTGTTTAAAATACAATAATTTTTAGTTTAATTGTATATTTGTATGTATATTTTAAGAAACAAAAGTCATTATTAGCATTTTCTTTATTTTTTTATACAATATATGCATTACACTGAATGACCAATGTATTCAAGTAGGATTAGGCTACATGGAGTACATAGGCTGATTATCTGAACAGAACAAAACTCACTCAGAATCACATATATTAAACACACAAAAGAAATGCATTTGAAAATTATCTGCTTTTACTGGACAATGCCAACTAAAGACGCACCTGTGTATACAATTAGGCACTGCATTAAATAATAAAACATTTTTTGTGAGTCCCGCATTGTTTTTTTGTGTCGTTTCACGTCGTTTTCTCCTCTGTGTGAAATGGAAAAATGACTCAAGCAAACTTCACACAAAACTATCCCAGACTCGCCTTTCACTGGTTTCACCCAGGGATAAATAGTTTCCCATTCTTTATTGTAGCTGCATTTCCTCTTTAGTCGTACGAGTCTTGCTTTCGTCCGTGTGCTGCATGCCGTTTTGACCTGATTTGCACTGTTTATTGTTGGTGGGCGTGCCCTTAACCTGCGTATGCTTCACAGTTTGATGACATTATCAAACAGCGTGCCCCGCCCCCTGATGACAGCCCTCACTGCTGTCTCCGCACACAGCTATTTGATGAATGCCAGATTATAAAACACGCATTTCAAAAAAAATAATAAAATCGAGTCTGACAATAACAATGCGGGACAACGTCTCAATTTGCAGGCCCTCCCGGGTCATGTGGTCACCTTGCCCTATGAAAGCAGAGTCGAGTTACCCTATTGAGCCCGTGGTGTGTGAGTCTAACGTTAAAGTAAACTAGCAGCGAGAGAGACTCTTCTTTTCATGCATTGTTGACAGATACTTGCTGCGGTTTAAGGTGGACTCGTTTTCAAGTTACATAGGTTAATCATCATCAAATCATGCTGTTTTACAACTCATAGGCCTAATCAACCAACTCGCATGTCCTTTCTTTCCCTCTCCAAAGAAATACATTAAGTTGAACTGCTGTTGGCGTTTCATTTTTATGAAAAACCCCGCGAAGCCTCTTCATTCAGTGAGCAATTTTTGTGCGCATGCGTGGCGGAACACGTCCGAGACTCCCGAGTCCACAGACGCAAAAGGGTACTATAGAACCGCGTAGGCAGGCTGTCCGTGTCCGTTACTCGTCTGTAGCAATTTGTAATATTTTTATTTTTTATATGTATCAGGGCCTTACAATCAGCAGCTCAATTCACATTCTCAGCCAGAATCTGACGGCTGGCCAAACAGTAAATAAGCACGATTTTTGCGGTTAAACACAAACGGAATTTTGAAAAGAGGCGGGGACATGTCCACCCCATCCCCACACGAAATTGTGTATCGTTACACACCCCTACCCCTTCTGTATCCAGGCATGGTTTTGAGAGATGAGAAACACTTTTCACTTAGCAATGTGTGTTTTGTTTGGAATGTGTGTGTGTGTGTGTGTGGGTTGGGGGGGTGGTGCACTGCACAGTAAACATTTCTCCACCTGCAACTTGACCACCGGGAGTCAAACTGTAAAACTCCAGAGGTTTATGTAGGTCACAAGAAGCAAGGGGGTCGGGGAAGATGCTCTTTATACCATCTGCAGAGGACCGGCTGCTTCAAGAGCAGATACTCTAGGGTTCTCCTGCTGATCCTACCAAAACATAAGAGCAGGTTTTTTTTTTTTAACTCACCGTTCTGTAGAATGGCCTATGGGCGGATTTTATTAGATTTGACCCGGGCAGGGAAAAGGGAAGCGAGTGACTTCTAAACGCAAGCAATTGCAAATATGACAATCATTTGATAACCATGTCATTGGTATGTGTATTTATTTTTCTAACGTTATTTAAAGACTCACATTCCACGGAGCTCACATTCCAGTTCTCACCCGGCACGTAATGGCAGGCTGCAGTTCACTTTGTGGCCAAAGGGGGCAGTAATGACAAGGCGCTTCTGATTCTTAGACATGTACCTTTTCACAAAAGATACCTTAATCCCAACCTGTTTAATGAGTAGTTTCTAAAATAAAGTGGAAGCCGCTTCAGATAAAGATACCTTAATCCCAACACACACACACACACACACACACACACACACACACACACACACACACACACACACACACACACACACACACACACACACACACACACACACACACACACACACACACACTCCAGAAGTGTTTTTGCAGAGCAGAAGCAGCCGTCTGTAATCCGAGTGCATTGTTTGCTGTATGTTCCTCCCAGGACATCGCGTGGTGCTGCCACAGCCTGGCCAGGTGCTGCAGATCCAGACAACCCAGGCCCTCCCGGGTCATGTGGTCACCTTGCCCAGTCTGGGCCAGGAGAGGCCAGCCCCCGCCGTTCCGGCTCAGACCGTCGTCCCTGTCATGCTCCGGGCCCATTCCTCTGATGACGATGTGAGTCCTGGTCTGAACAGATCTATAATGCATACATGTTCACATGGGTTCGCTCCTGTGCCACTGGAAAAATATGGTCTTAACAAGACCAAGTGCAGGGGGATTGGAAGAGACGTTTCAGAGGCCAAAAATGTCCTACATACGTAATTGTATCTATTTATGATTTATGAAGCTGTGTATTGTACCGGTATTGATTTTCTTAAACTTTAATTTCCCAGGTTTGGTGTGTCTGCGATTTAACGGGAAATTTTTTCAAGCGAGATCTAGCCAAGACAACGGCAGCAGCAGCATACAATCTAATACATTACAACATAAAGAGAATAGCATACATCACCACATAGAATACTAAAGGTTATACATTTTGCATGGTAGGCATAAGCAAGACCTACAGCGCCAGGCAGTTACATTGACCTGCATCAATCTTTGGCTCGATATACTGCATACATATTGGACTATATAAAGCAAAAGTTTTTTTGTCATTTGGTAAACCTCAAAGACATTTTACGTGAATGAACACAGTCACCAATTGTTTTCTTTTAGTTCTAGAAGATGGATTCAATGAAAATCCTTTTATATTTCATTCCCTAGTTCCATTAAGTGAATTAAAAGAAATATCTATCATGAACAAAACTTATAACATATAAGTTATAAGAGTTATAAGAGCTTTTTCTCATCATATGTTTCAGCCTGTAATGCATTGAAACTTGAGTCAAAAAGATGACTCACAATGCTGTCTCAAAAGGTGAGCTTATCGACTTCACTCAGACAGGTTTTGTGTGTGTGTGTGTGGGTGGGTGGGTGGGTGGGTGGGTGGGGGTGTGAGACATGTCCAATTCGCCCTGTGAATATATACATACTGGAGTTGGACTATTTTGGATATGTAGTAACTGTGTCATTCTTGCCAAGACTCGTTTCGTCTGGGACACGGTCCAATATACATTCCGTCATCCCAAACTATTTTTAGCGTCTTTAAATTCCACAAGCCATTAACTCTAATTATTGAACGAAATACTAAAACCTAAATTGCCAGGGCAGACACAGTCCAACCACACCTACTATTATTTATTTCCATCCACACCTCTGGGGAAAAAAGGGACTATTCAATTTCTTGCACATTGTTAACTCTCCGAAACCAGCCCGTCACCAGGAAATATGTTTGTATTTCTACTGAAATGATGTAACATCATGCAGGTCCATGGGCGCTCTCGACAATCAGGCATATAAACAGAGGCGCTGTTTATGCTTAGCGAGGGTTTTTTTGAAAAATACTGTCATTGTGTAACGATAAATCACATTTGGATTCTTCGGTCCGTTCACCATAATGAAGGGACCAGAAAATGATGTCAGCGCAGCTGCAAATGCACACAGGCTATACCCTCCACAGAGCAGCCTGACATGTAGGCTGGCCTACCCCCCGTCTCACTCTGTCGTCCTTGGCCTTGGTTAATGACAGTGCGAGGGCAGCTATGATCGCACGTCTCAGCTTGCAGGGGATCTCATAAGGTACTGTTTACCTTGTGTCGTCCAGGCCGGCTCGCGAGACCGACTTTGGAAAACACAGAAGAATACTTAATTACAGTCCTCAGTTTGTTTAAACTACACGCCTGTGGTTTCTCAATTTAATTCTCGGGCATCTTTTACACAAGCTGGCCTTCATTTTCGATGGGAGCGTTTATTGCCCTGCGGTGAAAGTCTTGGGTTCGGTTTGATGGCTTTTGGTTTTTAATACGTCCTTCTATGGTCAAGGTGTAGAGTTCAGTGCCCGAAAAGTCTTTCCCCCCCCCTGCTCTCGCTCTCTCTCAGACTACATCACCCAAGGTGTCTTGGTGCACTGCCAGACCAAACATGGCCGCCAGGGTTCTCTTTTCTCTCCAGCGTAATCCTTTTTTTTTTTTTTAAATGTTCTGACTTGTGGTTTAGAAGAAGTTACACTTTTGTCATTTTTATTTTATTAGGCTGAACTCCACATTTTTGGAGTATCACATCGTTTATCTAAAGTGATTTGTGGTCATTCCCTGGGGGATAACATTTTTTTATCCAACTTTGTATCTTGTTGACATCTCGGCGAAGGACACGTGGGCCTGCGGCAGGACCTTCCCCGTTCCATGGAAACTTTGATCACGACCTCAGTCTCTGTTCCCAGTCGTTTCACATCCATTCTGTGGGGTTGTTTCATAATCAAGCCTCCATAATATGTCGTCAAAAGTGTTTGTTTTTGTTATGAATATCAACCGTTGACCTCTGGCCATAGCAACACTTGTTCTGATTACCGTGGGTCTACTGGACCCCGTTGGAGAAGAGTCCGGGTTCCAGACCCGGAGGAACACCAATCCCCTAAGGCCAATACAAACAATCCCCCCCCCCCCCCCCCCTCTAGTGTAGGAAGCTGGCCTGGGTTGGTCAGCTTTTACAATAACAATTACGTCCATGATGAGGCAGGGCTGGGCGTTGTAATCGTGTGAAATAAATGAAACGACGTACGATTTTTGGCTGCGTCGCCTATGTCCAGGAAACCCTTTGCCAGGCTCTCAAGTGAAAGGCCTTTTTAAAATCTAAATAAAAAAGGGCCGCAAGTGTATGCAATAATTGTTTGGCCGTGAGGGAGAATCTTCACTGCTTTAGGTTTAGCAGCTTCCTTGTTCTTTTCTGATGCACAGTGCCAATAGTGTGTACATTCTTAGCATAACCAGCCCCCGTGGGAGAGGAATCCCCAACAGCGGTAGCGTCACGCTGCAAACACACCGGTTCCTCTCCAAACTCTGGACTCACTGTGCCAAGTCAGCTGTGTTGCAGCGGCTGTGTGTGGTCTCGAAATACATACAATCCATATCATAACTTCACCACATTGTGCTGGTGTTTGGGCCTTCTACAGCTGTCTTCACTTTATGAGCTTCTAGTGGTTTGGCTACAGCACAGTAGTTAGCATGAGGATTTTTTTTTGAGGGAGGGGTGCCACACTCTTGTGCCAGGTGTACATTGTGTGTGTGTGTGTGTGTGGTGCTGTGTGTGTGTGTGTGTGTGTGCGTGCTTGCGTGTGTACTATCATGGTCCGAGGTTAGGCTACGTAAGTCTGGGTGTGAAACTGCTGCTAATAATTATGTATCTCGGGCAGGTGCTCCACAGGGTAGGGGGATTTGGGACAGCTGTAAATAGCCATCAGGGATCTAGTCACTGTTATAACGGACTGCAGAACATAAGGGGATTAAGATGATGCATCGTGGGCTGGAAACCCACCCTTGCTTCTCCAGACTTAACCAATCATACCTAGGAGGGACTCTCCAGATTTTAGCCTTTGCTCGTCCCAAAGACTTGTGTTGAAGTCGGGGGGGAACCCCGAAAGAAGCCTTTTACCGAACTGATGTATTTCTCTGTTATAATTCCTGTCTACTAACGAATGCTGCTTACCAGACACGCCACATGGTTTTAAAACAGGACCATCTGGGAAGTCATCCGTGGAAACTTCTTGAATAGGGGCGGGCACTTAAAAAAAAAGTGTTGGCTGGTGATCAGATACCGCCCATCTATTACTGTCTTACCACGCATCAAGTAGATCATGTGTTTCCGCATAGGTCACCAATGGTGCGATCCATTGGTTTCGGACACGCTTAAAGTGCAGCCTGGCTAGATGGATTCATCTTCATCTACGATTTTTTTCTGCTGCCTCGCAAGGTTACAATTCTGTTGCTTTAAGGAAGAATATTAAGTGTTCTATAGTTGCGCTTTAACTCCATGTGATAGTACTATCTTGTGTTCAGTCCCCATGTGAAAACCATTTATTATAATTCACCCCTGATTTTACTGAGTCATTCTCATGCATGAATGGCCTTAAGTCACACTTACACACCACTTATTTATTCTTTATTTGTTCTTGTTTATTCCTCTTTTTTTCCACTTTCACTTTGACCCTCAAACTGCCGCCATTCCACCTGTGGAACACACGCCTCAGCGTTACCAGAGTTTATCTCCTCTCGTAAACTCGGGTCAAGGTTTTCATCCTTCCTTGTTAAATGAGGAACCTCCCGTTTGAACGGTTTTACTGGCAGTCACACACTTCCTGCCTAATTGACCCTAAGCCCCATGGGATGGAAAAGCGGGTGTCGGTAAACAGCAGGTTACGTTGGTGTGTTATTGGGCTGCTCTGCTCCGTGTCCTGGCATGTTTCTGTCCGTTGGATGGTTTGTTAAATAAGCATCCTGTTAGCGAAAACATATTCCTACCTGCATTCTCGTTCAACTGTTGGCAAGAGAAACTGAGCTGAGCTTGAATGGAGCAAGTGCTAGTAAATGCCCTGCTAAACGGGAGCTCAGCACAGAAAACTGTGATTATCTCAACCACTGCACTTTGAGGGCAAGGGAACCAAGCTTCCCATCAACAGCGTCATCAAATGAAAATGTCCGGATGTCATAGGCAAGTGGGTTCCTGTTTCTCCATCTTTGCTGCGTTCATGTTTTTCTGGTCAACTCTATTGTTGTGGCGTGAGGTGAAGTCCCCCAACCCCCATCCCCACATGTTCCTCCAAAGTTCCCAGGCTCGGCCCGATGGCCGCGATCCCAGACCGGGGCCTGAGAGGCTCCCACGTCGGAGCCTGAGACAGTCTCGTTTCTCAGGAGACGAAACAAAAATACAGATTCCAAACAACTTCATCACCAGCCCGGGCTATAGGGGTCCCAGGGTCCTCTCAGCGGCCCACAGCGTTCACACCGTCTTAAGCAGAGTGATTAGGGAGGGCACAGAGGAGTGACCAGGAACTAGCCGGACAATGAGGTCTTTTGACTCTTTGTAGCTGTCGGCCATGTGGATTAGCATTTGTGTGTTTTGTTTGTGAGACACACACACACACACACACACACACACACACACACACACACACACACACACACACACACACACACACACACACACACACACACACACACACACACACACACACACACACACACACACACACACAAAGAAGAATCCCACCTCTCCCCCAACATGCCTTTGATTTTCAGTTAGCACTCCTTTGTCCTTTTTATAAATGCCAAACCCTACAACCTATTAGCTTGTTGTTAGGTCTGTGTCTAAAACCGGGGCGGGAAAACAAGCAAGCAAGCTCATCTATCCACCTTTTCGGACCGTTTTCGATGAGGTCGTTTTCCCAAGTGAACCACGCAGGCGAAGAGGATGCAGATGCCCAGTTTACTCATGGAAGAGACCGAGCGTGCAAAGCTCAAGCTCTTCAGTTATCAGGAGTCACTACAGCTGCACAGTTTTCTGTACGGCGTACATGCATGCTATGTCCCGGTGTTTACATCCGAGACTCAAGCCCATTCCTCATGCAGTGACGCGGCCCTGTAAACACATCCTCCGGCACGGCCCGAGGGGATGGGACCCCCTCGCACCGTCCTCCCCTAAAACCCCTTTGATGTGCCCCCCACCACCACAACCGCCGCCACCACCACCACCATGTACCACTCAGCCAGAGTGTGTTATTCCTCTTAAATGAGAGCGACCATGTATGCACACTGGAGGACTCGCAGTAGGTCGGGGGGGGGGGGGGGTTTATTGACCAGGCGTGCGTGATTCTGTTTTTCTTTGGTCAGTCTGTGACACATCTCCCAACATGTGTTTGTTATTGTCCTCTGTAATGGAACAACGTGGCTCTCCAAACCAGAGGAGGCCAGGCTAGGCTTCCACGTAGGAACATCCTGCCCTGCCTTCACTGGCTGATGCACGCGCACATGCAGACACACACCAACCCACCACACACAGCACTGCACTGTAACACACATCCTCATAGACCCCCACATAGTTCCATTCACTTCGTCTCCAATTTGTCAAGCTCCTTATCAGCGCGGTTGTTCTCCTAGACTTCATTTCTTACATTCCACCTGCTTATCCCATTCATCTGCTTCAGAGAGCTGGGTTTCCGAGCGCTGGGGATGGCGCAGGGGTGCACATGGTTTAACGTTTTGTTTTCATTTTAATTGAAACAGGGAAGAGACTCGTGTGGCTGAACAAAGCCACAAAACTAAATTAAAAAAGCAATGAACAAAGGTCTGTGTAGTTCCAATGTCAGATTGCGGGCGTTTGTGTTGCTGTGGCTTGGCCGTTTTTTTGGCAGTCAATCTTTAATACAAGCTGAACCCAATCTTTCAAGCATTAGTATGAACATGAAGTCATTCCTTGTGTTTAGTGTATGACCAAGTCCAGCAGGTGCCACAGATGGTCGGATTACGACTGTGTTGAGGCTTCCCAGTTGTCGTCAACCGTTAAACAACGACAAGCCCTCTCCGGCCATTCCATAACGGACGTGACCTGGAAGAAAATATGAAATTAGTTCTAATATGTGAAAACAATTCTCTCTCTCTCTCTCTCTCTCTCTCTCTCTCTCTCTCTCTCTCTCTCTCTCTCTCTCTCTCTCTCTCTCTCTCTCTCTCCTCTCTCTCTGTCTCTCTCTCTCTCTCTCTCTCTCTCTCTCCCTCCCTCCCCAGTCCAAGGTGGGCCAGAGGCAGCAGCGGATGATCAAGAACCGCGAGTCTGCCTCGCTCTCCCGGAAGAAGAAGAAGGAGTACCTGCAGACGCTGGAGGTGCGCCTGAAGATGGCGCTCTCCGAGAACGAGGTGCTCAAAAATGAGAACGGCCACCTCAAGAAGCAGCTGGACGGCCTGCTGACCGAGGTGAGGGGGCCGAGGCGGTGTCTCATGTGGACGGCACGCTTCAGTCGACGTAGACCGAGGAAGTCTTTTTGTTGACGAGCTTGTTGTGCACTCAATGTGGTTTGCGGTTTGGTTGCTGAAGAATGGGAATCTCCTTGGAGATGGGGAAATCAGATTAAAGTAAATCAGGCACGCCTCAGCTTGACTTCACCACACACAATGTGGATAATGCCGTCAGAGAGTCTGGCAAGTTACAGAATCCCTGTGGTGAAGGTATTGCAGAAAAATAAGTTTGCAGAGACATGCATTTGTCCGATTTCTGAGCAATCGCCACATTTTCTTCTTAGGACGTCAGCCTAGTATTTTCCACAAGTGGTAGGCTGTCTGATTTGGTGTTTTGGGGGGGGGGGGGGGGGGAGGATAGTGCAGTGTTTAGAGGGTTTTCGACTCCCAGCTCTAAAGGAATCAGCTTCAATCACCAAAGTCAGCTGCC
The DNA here is from genome assembly GCA_900291075.1 of Melanogrammus aeglefinus. Classification (NCBI taxonomy): domain Eukaryota; kingdom Metazoa; phylum Chordata; class Actinopteri; order Gadiformes; family Gadidae; genus Melanogrammus; species Melanogrammus aeglefinus. The sequence goes on from OLKM01000839.1 coordinate 150,561, forward strand.
CTAAGATTCACCAACCCTCCTACTTGCTGCTGTTAATGACATGTTTTAAAATATCCAATATGAATTGACTGTGAGTTGCTTTGGATAAAGGCATCCACTCAGCGGACTGTATGCACTGCATCTTGACCCATGGTCTCCCTTTGCAGAACACAGTCCTGAAGACCACCGCCCCCAAGAGGAGAGCCGTGTGTCTCATGGTGGTCGTGGTCTTCCTCATGATCAACGTCGGTCCCATGAGGTGAGTGTGCCACCGTGGAAACAGAACCCCCACTAAAGTGCGGCAGTTGTTTTTGGCACTTCCTTTTGTAAGTGCTGGTTTAGTGAGTTGCAGTGAGATAAGGTCTCTAATTGCTCCTAAAGTGCTGTACACTTTAGCGTCGAAACAATACAAAATAATACACTCTTTGGTGTGTGTGTGTGTGTGTGTGTGTGTGTGTGTGTGTGTGTGTGTGTGTGTGTGTGTGTGTGTGTGGTTCACCAACGCTGGTGTCGTAACACTCAAAAGGTTATTTTATGATTTTTTTTTATTTGCTCTAGTGATTCTTGCACCCGTGGCGTTGTATGACAAACGCGTCGGCTAAATAAATAAATGCAGGGGTATAAATGTAAAATGTGTTACCTGAGGTCCGTCATGCAGATAAGGTCAGAACTCCGGTGGTGACTTAAGACCCTGCGGTGCACTGGACCGGGGGTGGGGGGGGGGGGGGGGGCCGTAAGGAATTTGGCAATCGTTTCCTTCCATCAGTTGGTTCTTCTTAGTAATGAATTGGGTTACATCCAGCTCTCTTTTGGTTTCCTCTGCCATCCTCCCTCTCCCCTCCGCCTCGTGTCTCTCCCCTTAACCTCCCTCTCTCTCCCTGTGCAGCGTGTTCCAGGGTGGCCCGGGTTCCAAAGCCCAGCAGGCCAGCGCCATGCAGCCTAGCGGCAGGCACCTGCTTGGGTTCTCCCCGGAGGTCGAGACCGGCCCCGAGCCCGGCGAAGGAGGCCCCGCACCGTCGACAGACAGGTACTGCCCCCCCCCCCCCCTGTTCCACAAAAGCCCCGGGCCCGTGCGTTGAGTATTTGTATGACCGGTCGGTGTCGGACCAGGATGCACCTGTGCCTCGCTAAAAGACCGCAACAGCTCATTACTGGGTGCAGGTCAGCGTGTGTGTGCACGGCTGATGACGGACTGTGTCCTAACGCCTACCTCTTTAGACTAGACTCCACGCCTATGTCTAGTTGGGGGAGGGGAGTTGGTGGCGGTAGGGGGGAGGAGGGGGTGTATTAAGGGCTTTGCTTTTAGGGGTTGATTTGGGGCATGTTTGGCAGGACAAGGGCGTTTGGACTGAGGCTGTACATGACACGGGTAACAGTTTATTGTTCTAAAGAGTAATCGATTTTCATGTGTTTTTCTCCCCAACCTCCTGGGACATGGGGGGGGGGGGGGGTCCAGTCGACCGGGCTCATTACGAGATTGCTTGAATAACATTGCTGTCTGTTTCCTATTCCAACCCCACCCCTACATCCCTGTCTGACTTCGATGGGTGCTAGAAAACCCTGTTTTGCACTGCGTGTGAGCCAATTTATAGGAGTGTGTTGATCCTGGCGTCTGACTTTCCTCGGCAGTCTGCCAGAGTCCTGTGTGTGTGTGTGGGTGTGTGTGGGTGTGTGTGTGTGGTGTAGGTCCCGTTTGAATGCATACCATGTATGTATGGTATCAGGTTACCTGGCGACATTATGCTAAAATCAGGCAGGAAGGAACACATTAGCTCTGGCAGGGCAAGTTGACAGAGACAAGCGAGTCGCACATGACGTGTGTGTGTGTGTGTGTGTGTGTGTGTGTGTGTGTGTGTGTGTGTGTGTGTGTGTGTGTGTGTGTGTGTGTGTGTGTGTGTGTGTGTGTGTGTGTGTGTGTGTGTAACATGGAATCATATGTGAGGATTATGGAAGCACTTATGTTCTGACATATTCTGTCTTGCGGACCCAGTTCCCAGATCACCGCGTTAGGGATCACTGGACATAGTAAGAGAATGGGGCGGTGGGTTCTGCAGGCTGGGGCTGGGGGGGGGGGGGGTATGGAGATCTCTGGGGAGGAATAAAGCCCGTGGCAGCAGGTTTCATTATGAAGAAAGGCCTTCACAGGTGGGCACTGACTGTGGACGGCTTACGTCCACAGTCAGTGCCCACATAATGGGGCACTTATACCCCGGCATGACGGCATTACTCAGAGGAATAGGCCCAGAAACCAGCCTCGGAAACATCTATGGCCGAGAGTCTCTTAATGGAGTTGAAACTTAGAATTGTATGAAATGCTCATATACAGTATTTTTAGGACCAACCTTTTTTTTTTTTTTTTTTTTTTTCTGCTCTGCAAGGATGCATACCCACACTAAGGCCAGACTGGGTGGGGGTAGCACACTCTCCATAGCATGTGTGTATGTTAATGTCCATGGATGCTTTCATGTTGTATGACGAAATCACAGAGCAGCCAAGCCTCGTTTACATTTAGTCGTTAAGCAGGCGCTTTTACCCAAAGAGACTTCAACGCGAGGCTGGCAACAATCAAACCCACACAATCCCTGTAAGGGCAGCTGTACAAATGTATGCAGTGGCGTGTTCAGGACGGCAGTGAGAATAATCGGTGTTGTCCTTGGGCCCCTCTGTTCTACTAACACCAGCTCTCTTTAATCCGGCATCTCAAAGGACCGGTCCTGATCTGTCTGGAGATAGAAAATCAGCCGTGGGTTCTTCGTTCGTGCGGCCTGAAATCGGGCAGTTGATGATCACTTGGCGTCCCTTTTTCTATTCCAAAGAATTGTTCAGCCGCTCCCACAGCTGTAGTAGTTGGAGCATAAGAACAAACAAATCCAGCAGTGTCCAAATCCATTCTGTGTCAAAACGCCGCAGCGCGCCCGCTGTGGACTGGGATGTGCCCAGTTGGAATTCTGAATGGTTAAGAGCAATGGTTACGATTGCTGGACTTTGGATAATCCTTTCACCATAGGGTGTAGATTTAATGTTCAGTGAATCAATATATGTACATATATAGATAGCTGGATAACTAAACTCAATGATGTTCAAAAAAAAAACTACAGATGTTCAAATTATAAGCGAGTACATATAAATTAGGAAAGAAATCTGTCGCTGTGCAGATTTCTAGTTCATTACCTTATCGTTTTGCTTGGTGTTCTAATAACTTATATATTAATTTGGTTATATCTTTTATAACCATGCACGCACGCACGCACGCACGCACGCGCACTACCAGAGATCATGTACTCTCTCTCCAGCGCACGTCTGCGTTTCCAAACATACATTGGATCATTCACTTGGCCGTCGGGGCGGATGGCAGGCACCCAAGAATGTTGTTCTTTCAACTGAGGCCTAATTGTCCCCACATTGGGGATCCGTGTGTTCCTCCAGGGTGGGTCGGTTGGTCGCATTAACCCCGTTCCCCACGGGAGCCTCACCTACACTCAAACACGAGCTGCCATCGGGGCTCCCAGGTTCCCCCGTTTGGGGTTCAAAGCATTCCCCCCCCCCCAACATGTGGAACCTGTTGCACATTTTTTTTGCTTTTAATCTTCGTTTTTGGGAAACACTGTTATTCGATATTTGGACGTTCTTTTCATCATTCTTAGCCTCGATCATGTTTCCCTGTTTTCACATGTTCTTCGTCGGTTCCAGTTGGGAGTTTCGTTACGAGGGTGTCTGACTCCATGCTGAAAGATTCTGTGTTTGAACCCTAATAACCTCCAGGCCGGTCTGCCAATGATTACCTCCTTAGCTGATTAATATGTATATCAGTTTTACAGTGTGTTGCGTCAATAAATGTCTGATGTGATTATCTGCTCAATAGTAAATCATTTCCTCTGTCTTCTTTCTTTGTTCTGATTGGTTCCCAGGTTCGAGGACAAGGCCCTGATGGTGGTCAAGGACCCGTCTTTCCTCAGGACGGCACCTGCTTGCCAGGCTCCTGTCAACAGGACCAAGTGCATGAAGTACGCCCCGCCCCATTATTTCATTTGTATCCCGGGACCAAAGTGCCGGTTCTGCTTAGATTCCCTAAATCACTTGGACTTTAATACGGTCTCTCTTGTCAACCTATTGGTAATCAGGTTGGTCAATGAGCTGAGGGGATGGGTCCATCGCCACGAGGTGGAGCAGACCAAGTCCAGGCGCTTGAGTAACAGCCAGCAGAAACCCACACGGACCATCCTGGTGAGTGGGAGAACCGCGACGCTCCGGATAAGTAGCGTCGCGGTTATGGTATTTCCGAAGGCATTCCATTTTGTCTCTGTTGAACCGTTTACACAACGTTAAGTCACCGAGGCGACGGACGAGTGAGGCTGACGACATTTTAGGGGATTCAATCGAAATTGTAGCAACTGTAATTTAAAAGAGTGAGTCAGGACTAGCTGTAGGAATACAAGGTCAGTGGTTCGGTGATTCAATTTAACTTCAACCTCAACAAGGGCAGAAAACATGAGAACCGGAAAACAGCAAAGTCTGTTCTTAGGATGTTCTCAGAAGAGATGATTTTTGCTACTTAGCTCGTACCATCAGAACCCCACATGCGAAGTCTGGACGGCAGATGAGTTCAACTCAGGGGGGCCAGACCCCGTTCACTAGTAGCCCCACCATAAAATCAATGTTAAAAGTGTCACATACATGTATTTATATGCAGACAATTCGGTTCTTGTATATCCTATTTTCCACACTTGTCTACAGAGCAGTACATGTCAATCAAGACCTCAGAGTACCGTTACCCAAGCAGCAGTTGAGTCGACGTTCCGATTTGTCCGTACACGCCATTGCCGAGCGTGAACAGGTTGTCCAACAGGCGCTCCTTCCCTTCGCCTTTTCCCCACCACCTGTTTTCCCTTCTTCTTCCCTTTCCCGTTATTCCCGTCCGTTTTAATCTGACAGCCCTGAGAGAGAGAACACACGGTCAGAGGAGAGGTGTAGAATTGTGCCGCCCTTCCCCCTGCTTCTTTTCCATCGCTTCCTTTTTGCTTTTGTCTTGAATAGCCGCCAATGTATACAGTTGGTGCATAACGTCATTCTCGGGCTCTTCTTCAATCATCAATGGATGGAATATTTACCATTTGTAAACCATGGTTTTCCCATCTGCTTTGGACCTGTTTACCCCCAGATTATCCAGTCGGGCCAAACATCTCTTGATTATTAAGGATCTTTTTGTTCTTCTTTCAATGTTCAACACATGTGTTCTTGCAAGGTCAGCGTTTATTGTTTTCTGATTGTTTCATTGTTGACCGCGAAAAGCTTGGTTTCAAACTCTTTGACTACAATTTAGGGGGCATCTATTAAGCACTGGAGTCGCATTCCTTACGCTGAAGACATGATGGTCTACTTTACTTTTCATACTAGATTGTTGGAGTCATTGATGTCTTCTGTTTTCTCTCTTTCTCTTTCTCTTCTCTTCTCTAAAAGAAAACGAACAAGGACGAGGACGTCAACCAGATAGTGACGGTGCGATATACTGAAAACGCAGCGGAAAAGTGAGTAGAAGCACGGGTGACATGTCTACTGTTATTTTCATAGAAAAAGTGGCCGAATTGAGGCCCTACCCTTTTTTCCAAATAGTGGGAGAGGCCATCTTGTAGGGAAATGTGTTGGTGGGGGGGGGGGGGGCTGCAATGTGGCTACCTAGGCAACCAGTAGTTGTGGGGTGTGGATTTTGGCCTCACTTTTGGAGGCTCAAACGTTTTTATTAAGAAACTGGACAACACGGAAAACGAGCTAGGCTAGTTTTTGTAAGCATTAAAAGGATCGATTTACATAAATTCATGATGAAACTGAAATCCCAATAAGCTTTCAGTGTTTTCGCTGGGGAACTTTGTTGTTTCGGTAGCAGGTCTTTATCCACTACGGTCAATTGCATATTTCCTTGCCAATAGTCGGATAGAAAACTATGTGTCAACGACTTAAAACCCCAACCAAGCGTTCTGTAGCTCCAGCAGGACATGCCGTGGACCCAACCGCCAGTGTTGTTGTTGCCCAGCCTCGGCCTCATTCCTCCCTCCTTTCCCACTGTGTAACTCTGCTCGCTGAGGGGGCCGCTCGCTGAGTCATTGATAGAGTTAGGTCGCGTTTTCCCCAAGCCCCACCGCCTGCTAAAACAACAGGACCGGCTTTAGAGGAGCCAACGGTAACGAGAGGAATGCATCTTGGGATCCATCTGAGATGCAAATCTTCCTCTTTGGGTCCTTCTTGGTACGTGCGTCTTCTTTGATGCACAGACATTCCAATTTTCATGCAGGTATAATTAGGTTTAGTCATTTTTGCCAGATGCTATCTTCCAAAGTGACCTGAGGCTCAGAACAAACAAAGCACAATGCTATGGGGAGCAACTGTAAAATGGTGCTGCGTGACCAAGTGTCTATAAATCAAGGCGCTCAGGGATCGGGAACAGCGGTGAGGTATTTTCTCTTGAGACGCGGCAACACAGTGCATTCCAGACCTAAATGAGAGCTTAGTGCAACCAGTGTCCGTCTGAAGATACCATATTTTATGCGACTTATTTCAGGGCCCTACTACCGTTCTCCCCACAGGAACTCTGGCAGTGAGCTCCAGGTGTACTACGCCCCGCACCGAGCCTACAGCGACTTCTTCGACGAGATCAACCGGCGAGGAGACACCTTCTACGTGGTGTCGTTCCGCAGGGTGAGCGCCTTCATCCATCCTCACTCCCTGACAACACGTCGCCAACGCGGTCTGGCCTACTGTTTTGTCTACGCCAATAAAAGGCCCGACGCATGAAAGAAGGAAACATCTTTTGATATTTTGAAGTGTGTGTGTGTGTGTGTGTGTGTGTGTGTGTGTGTGTGTGTGTGTGTGTGTGTGTGTGTGTGTGTGTGTGTGTGTGTGTGTGTGTGTGTGTGTGTGTGTGTGTGTGTGTGTGTGTGTGTGTGTGTGTGTGTGTGCGCGCGCGCGCGCGCGGCGCCTTTTCGATCATCTTCGGAAAGTAGCTCATTGCGGTTTAATTGAAACCATAGGATGCATACAGCTGTCATCCATTAGGGCGGATAAACACTCGAACAATTAACGCTAAGGAGCCATGAAAATATCCAACGGTGTGTGCGTGTGCCGAGGAGGTTTACTGCAGGGCTGCGGTCACGGCGTTTTACGACTGAAGAGCGGGTAAAGGCGGGTAAAGAGAGGAAAGGCACTTTGGCAGGAGCGGGAGACTGCCTGATAGCGTCAGTGCCTTGCGTCATCACATCATGGAGATACGACGGCATGACGTCATCCTCAGAGAAACAGTTTCAAGTCCGCTCACGAGTGTAATGACGGAGATATGAATGTAGATGCACAAAAATTGACCCTAAATAACACACACAAACAGACAGACACACACAAACAGAACCACACACACACCAACAGAGCCACACACACACACAGACACGCACGCATGTGTCTGTTGACGACATTCGACAGTCTGTTATTATGGTTACCAATCACCTCACTGAGGGGGAATACAAAGTCAAAGGCCCCAGACATAAGCAAAGACTTGGCCCCGGGGACACGTGTGCAGCCCCGGCGTCTGAATCCGGAGCAATACTTTGATTAGAGGCGGAAAAAAGGGGGAAACAGTGCTATTGTTTGCCCGTGTGCAGGTCCAGCGGTGTGGCCCCACTTTTTCCACTGCTTTCATCGCCATTTATCCGTCAGTGAAACAGTGCTATTTAACTGTCAACCAATGAGCGGATGAGGTTCATGCACATGTTGTTTTCTTTATCGATTGCTTGGTCGCCGTGTTCATTTTCTCCTGCTTGCCTGTTAATGTTATGCGCTTGGTGTATGGCTATTTCTAATGGCCACACAGCATTGGCTTGGTTTATCAGCAGTCAAATCACATTATATTTGTAATTATTCACATTGAGTCATTTTGGGAGAGGATTCAGGTATCATTCTCAAAATATGTGCAAGGAGAAAAAGCGTGATTCAGTTGGCACCATCACAATGATAATCTGACGCATTGAAAGGCGCAACTCTGGCTCGAGCAACCCTTTTTTAAGGCTTATCATCTGGGTTTCACAGTGCCACAACAAAGCATAATGACCTGATCTATGACATGTCCAAGTACACAGGATTACCTTACTGTTCCCTACTGACCCTGTTCTGTTTCAGTATTTGCAGGGCTTATGTTGTTTTTGCCAGTGCATTTGCCTGTTTTTGGTTTCCCCGGGTTTCTAGGGTGTGTGGGGAGGGCTTTCTGTATCCGTTCCAGGATCAGTGTCATGTTTTTGCAAGGCCCTCAAGAGCTTCGGCTTCAATCTGAAATTGTTTGTCGATTAAAAAAAAAAAAAAAGAAAGAAAAGGAAACACTTGCGTGACACTCCAGACTTGTGCACCACCCATGGGGAGAATCCAAAGGCTGGGTTAACGGTGGCCTTTGGGTGCCCTTGCATAGAGGGGTAATGTCTGCCTTGCTGCGCTGGATCATAAGTAGGTCATGTACGGAGCGCTGCAGCTGTAGCGAGTAACTCATAACTCATCAAGTGATGGTTATCCTCAGCAGGGGAAATAAATCCTAGAATTGAAAGGAAATGTCATTTTGTACAGGTCACCGAGTGGTCATGTTTCTTCTGTTTTGATTCTTGTGTCACCTAGTGAATTCTATAATACAAGCACATTTTAGTGAGCTGAGGTGAAGGAAACGCTGCTTTCACCGTTGACTGCATAGGATTTTCATCCAATGAGGTTCCAGAGCGGTTGTCAGCTGGTCAAAGCTGCAGGTGCCTGATGAAGTACAGAGTCCACGGCTGTAGTTACAATTCCAGGGAACTATTCCATATCGGGTGGATACTTGTTTGGATAGTATTGCACCTATGGATACGCATGCTTTCTCTGTGATATCTCTCTCTCGTTGAAACTCAATTGCCAAAATAAATAGGTTGTGGATAAGATTGGATTGTCTTTATGGTCCATTTCTGGAAATAAGGCCTCACAGAACGTAATTAGTTAACGCAATAAAACATCCGGGTATTTCCGTGGTTAAAGTCCAGTCAAAAGGCAGATCTCGAACCTGTACTCTGAACCGTACGCTTCAGCGTACGGTTCAGAGTACAGTATACTGAGACGGTTCAGAGTACAGTATACTGAGACGGTTCAGAGTACAGTATACTGAGACGGTTCAGAGTACAGTATACTGAGACGGTTCGATGGCCACTTCAGAGCCGAACATCAGTCGCCAGCTCCTTGGATGTACGCTGGGGGAGAATCAAAAGTGTCTCCGTGTAATCGATTGTGTAAAGTTAGCTAGGGCCTTTGGTTTGGGGGAACTTCGGGGGATTTCGGGGGCATCTGTGTTTGTGTAGGGGAGGGGGGGGGGATTTCTGGAAGAGCCGCGCCCACATTTGTTTGCACGCTGGCATTCGTTCGCCCCGCAAGCCCTCCGAGCGGCTGTCATCATGACACACAGACCGGGCTCCCTGTCATTGACTCTCTCTCTCTCTCTCTCTCTCTGATTCACCAAACACAAGGCAGCAGTTCCCTCAGATTCCAGGGGACTTTGATTCATTGCGTTTGTAGTTATAGGCTCAAGGTAAACGACCACAGCTTGTAAATCGAGTTGTTCACCACAGCCCCAAGATGAAGATATCCCAATTATAGAGTTTCTCTTCGAAACTTCAAACATTTGAAACCAGGCAAGAGAAAGAAATACTCAGATGGGAGCGTTTGATTCCAAGGAAACATTACAGAAACTGGTTCGATCCTCATGGCTTTCATGAAAAAGATCCCCTTAGGCTGGGACCTTTTTGAATTGACCACGGTGTGATATATTATCATCTAGGTCTCGACCAATCTCCATGTACCTACTCGTACCTTCAAGCCATTCATTAAATTGTTCCAACGAGTACACACCACAATGAACAACAACCTGAGATGTATACACAATGCTTCAATGGGCCTCTGTCTCCTTTTTGTTTGCAGGACCATCTCCTGCTTCCTGCCACCAGCCACAACAAGGGCAGGCGGCCCAAGATGTCCCTGGTGCTGCCCGCCATGAACATAAATGGTAAGCGTTGTTCTGCAGGACCCGGGAGAGGCAGCCCGCAGGGCACCTAGCACCAGATGAGGGCCGTTCTGGGAGCCCTTTCCACAATACCTCTTGCTGCAAATATGCACCATTAGGTGCCCCGAAAACATTTAGAAAGAAAGAGTTGGTTTGGCCCACTTTGCATCTCCTGGTCTATCCAGCGCTTTTTTTATTCCTGAGTTTATGGGTCCAATCTCCGAGTTTGTTTAAGTTCAGTTCGACCCGTTTTTCCTTTTCTCTACGAGCAGGGGAATTCCCCCCCCCCCTCCTCCATGCATCCCATTTGATTTGCCATCATTATTGAAAAACGAATATAAAGTTTACAACGTTGCACACAATATACAAAGGCGTCCAGTAACACAGAATAACACGTAACATGGAAACACCAATTTAGTGGCCAGCTGTTTAACGGGGTAGTTCCCAGGTTCACAGCTCCTCATGGAAATTTTAGTGAAATACAAACAATTAATACACAGGAAATGTTGATTCATCGCGTATAGCGTAGACACTCCCACGAGCCCGTTGCAAAACAAGCGCTTGCCTCATGCTTGCTCACCTATTATCCCTCTGTCACAGCGGTTCCCTCAGAAAAACGTTATCACGACAATCACAGACGAATGAGACAGATAGATTCGGCATCATATCAAAGGATGCTCGCTCACGAGTATTTGGCCCGGGGATGGTTCAAAGCTAACGTCTTTGAGCTGCAAATCGAAGTGAACTCTCAAACGGCTTCTCTTGACCTTCTCTTGACGAAGAAGATTGAAGATTTTGGTTGTGCTTGGGGCCCTTTGACCTTTTTGTGAGTAACTCCCTGCAGTGGAGGTCTGTGTTTGCAATGGCAACACATGGAAATGCAATTGGGTCATTATTTCCGTGTCGCAATGAATAATAGACTGAGGAAGTGTTAAGACAAACAATCATTACACTATTACAATTCCCCTTCATTATGCTGAATATGTATTTGTATATATACAGCATATGTTTTGTTCAATAAGAAGCGCAATGAACTCATTTAAAAGAGGAGAGAGGAGGAGGACAGTGCTTGAGTGCGGCCATTGTGCGCTAGTGGCTGTAAAGATACGACGGTTGTTCTTGGCTGCTGAGCCATTACTGTTATCGCTGATCGTCTTGTCTCGTCTTGGATTCAATCCTGTTTTTCCTGCAGCCAGCCGGGACGGCCGTTAGTGAGTCAGGGTAATACGAGCCTCTTGCTCCGCAGGGAAAACAGGGCCGTTGGGAAATGTTGTTTTTTTGTGTTTAACTTCTTTTTTTCTTTTTTTCTTCTGGGGTTTGAGCGGAGAGTTGCTTTCTCAGATGAAGATTGATGAAGGTAAACATTGTTCTTGGTGGGTCTGGTCAGCACAGAGTCGCCTCGGGCAGTTCCTGTCCCAGATGACCCGATGAGGCGGTGGTTCAACGCGGAGACTTCCTTCCATCCTTTCTCGCGCCCCAATGCCAAACAGATTATAGGGAAGGCGAACACTGAACAACATTTCCAACAACATCGAAACCAGGAGAAAGAGAGAAATAAGACATTATTCCTATTATCGTGGATGTGCCCAGAATCAAGAACGTTTCCCTGCTCCGAAGCATATGTTCTTAGCTAGTCGCCCGAGATTAGCTTTTAGCATCAATCGTAGACGTTGCGTTGGCTTCCCCTCGTAGTGAGACCCGCATCTGGCTCTTAGAGCCGTTTAAAAGCCCAGAACTAACATGAGCCGACAGGACACAAGGTCTTCTCTTTATTAGGTCAGGACTGATGCCGGCTCTGTAGAGGCACACGACAGACATGGTCTTCGTCAAGGACGTATGGCTCTGTGGTTTCCCCAGATGACACGCAGCCTCCGCAGAAGGCAGCGCTACATTCATGTCCTCTTTTGTTTGAAACTCCAGAGTGAATAAGTGCGACTGTTAACTGTACATCTTTTGCGAGGCAAAGTCCTTGTTTTTTGCCCTCCACCTCGTCTACCACCACCTCCTCTCCCCTCCCTTTCAACTGCGTGATTGCTGCACAGCAAAAGATAATTCTTTCCAGCTTCCTCCTTCTCTCTAGGAGGAATTACTCCCCCCCCCCCTTCCCTTCCTCCCCTGCCTCCCTCTCTCCCTCCCTGCCTCCCAGTCACTAAATAGCTTTCATCTGGAGGAGGAGGTGGATATGGGCCTCGCTATGGGAGCAATTGTTTGGCGCGTCCCGGTCAATAAGCCAACGAAGGAGACGTGAACTTTGATGTCGGTGGTAGACTGGCTGCACTTCCACACTTCAGAGGTTTTTATTTACAAGTCAGTTGACTTTGACCTGTTAGATTTGCTCTCACATTACTCTCCAGTGAACACAGGCGCCATGACTTCAACGTGTGTTTAAGGCGGTTGTTTGGTTATTTAACACGTAGTTTGTTGATCCATTTGGAGATGGAGTTAGGAGTGGTGTAGAGGCTAGGGTGCTTGAGATACTGGGTTATGTCCCCAATGTCCACACACTGACCTGTAGACACTGGAAGGGTGCTTTCACATTTGAAGTTGGATTGACTTGGGCCAAACCAGTTGGTTACAATATTGCACTTTCAACCCCTGCCTCACTCTTGTGTTCCCACTGCGATATTCAAACGAGGACCAACGCGTGTAAACGCTGTGCATTGGCAAACAGAATCATAATCTGGTGTGAAGGCTCCCCTGATCCCTTGGGGGTGACATAAATCAAAAGTATACATGTTTAAAAGTAAAGTCATCTTGATGAAGTATGTGGGATTGCGGCAGGCCGTGCTATGATGAATCCTGTGTTGATACACGTATGCTGTTTTCTGTTGTCTTTAACTGCAATCATGTGCACTGTGGCTCAGCATCCGTGAATAGTTCAAGGTTAAGGAACCCAAGAGCTGAAGAACCCGGAACAGAAGGGCGACAGATTCATGGGTTCTCTCTCGCCAGGGACCCTTCGTTCAAAGGCCTATTTGTTAAGCGCTGCACGTTCGTAAAGTACGTTTGCTGTACTTTCGAAATCCGTGGTCTACAGTGCCACATTGAGAGATTGTCTCAGCGGATAATTAAAGATGAGGAAGATTATAGTTTGAATCCCCTGAGGGAAATTCCAAGGAGAAACATGATTAATTCGGTCGGTTAAGTGGGCCTAATAGGCACCCAATTAGATCCCAACTTCATATCATTGACTTGAATGGCCTCTTGGGATCTGGACTCCTGTGTGATAATTCATCCTGATCTTGAAGAGTGGCTTCCTTTTCAACAACGTGTCAAAGCGGACCTATCTCCTCTGTTGATCAAACCAGAGTGGGCCTATCGCGTGTCCTTTGGAAGACGCTCTCCTGTCAGGCAAAAGGGGGGATTAATCACATCAAGCTCGCCTGCTGTCACAGGGGAAACCAGGGGCAGCGAGCTCTATGGAACCACTCCAGGTGACGCACGCAAACGGGACCAGCAGAGAGTGGCTGGTATTGGGTTGGAGGAGCCGCTGTGTGTGCGTGGGTGTGTTGGCTGCGCTGGCGTAATGCCCTCTTAAGCTGCCGGTGGGATGGAATTGAAATAATTAGACTCATGTGACCAGTTTGAATAACACCAAGAGAATGCTTTTCCGCCCCAGCATTCGCTACCGTCAGTATCATCAGGAATAATTTGTGTCTTGCATTAGCATTAGGTTAAGGAATCTTCTTGAAATTAGGATATTAAAGCAATAAAACCCTTAGTGTCCCCTTAATTTTTCGACCAACAAAATACCATGACGATTCATGATGCCCAAGCCCTATGGTGTTCTCATTACTGCACGGCACTCCTCTCTAGCAGAGCATCCCCAGGCTGGGACTAGATTGCGTGACTGTCAATCCCTCTGTGAGGAATGACAAATGGATCTGCAAATGAAACCGCCATCACAAAACGTCCTCACTATCATCTTGCTACACTTGGAGGGAGTCATATCTGGCGGTATGCAGCAATTGCAATATTATCCTGATATTAGACAATGGAAATGTTTCCACCAGAGGAAATCAGCCTTCATTCAGTGACCAGGCTCTGATTCCTGCGTGCACGCACGCACGCACACACACATGAACACAAACACACACGCAGGCACATGCACACGCAGGCAGAGGCACACATATACACATGCATGCACACACACACACACACACACAAAGACACGCTCATCTCCAAAGTATGGAAAGCAGCTGATGTCCTAGACAGGTGTCTCTGGAACAAATGGAGCCCTGCCGAATTTAAACCGTATACACGGCTTTTAAAGCCATTTAGCCATCTTTCCAGGTTATATGACACTGTTCCCAACCGAGGGAATGTTATTGTAAAGCTCTTACCAACTGGCCTCTTCTCTCTGCCCCAGCTTTTAGACGAGTGGTCGCGTGATAGAGAATGTCAGGGGGGAGAGACTGCTAAGTGCAAGTTGAAAGTGAACCTAAATAAGACAGCCGCACAGATACCCTTGAGTTCGTCGGACAACAGGCTTTTATGATTAGCTGTTGCGTCCATGGACTAAGACGTAGAGTTCCTGCAGGGCAGGGTGGAATCAAAGCAGGCTGTGCTCATGGCCCACTGTGTGGACCACACCAAAAGTCTAGAGTTTGCCTTGAGAATACACCACTGTTGCAATGTTGCCGTCCCCTAAGAGCAATGGCTTGTTGCACAAGACCTTTAGTGTTCAAATGGGTTTCTTGTATTTTCTGTTTTTCTTCCCCCTCATCTGCAGTGGTTGAATCTTTTTAATTATGTTTTGAATAAAAAAAAAGCAAGTATGAACGCAATCGGGGATTGTCCGATGCAAGAAAATAGACGTACACTTAAGACGTTTTCCTCTCAACCGTGTTCCTTGTGTAGGCAGCTCTTCTCACAATGGTGCCCGTCGGTGAGGATGCATGGTACAATATGGTATTCTCTGGTTCTCATTCCTTGCATCTTCTACCCCAGGGCTTAAAATATGCTTTCATAAATGTAGCCACTAATACAAATGTGTTGATGGTTTTCTGCCACACATTTTCTTCAATGTTGAATGCGAGAGAGAGACGACGGGAGAGCGAAAGAGAGACGGAGAGCGAGAGAGAGACGGAGAGCGAGAGAGAGAGACGGAGAGCAAGAGAGAGAGAGACGGAGAGCGAGAGAGAGAGAGAGAGAGCGAGAGAGAGAGAGAGAGAGAGAGAGAGACGGAGAGCGAGAGAGAGAGAGACGGAGAGCGAGAGAGAGAGAGAGAGACGGAGGGCGAGAGAGAGACGGAGAGCGAGAGAGAGACGGAGAGACAAAGAGTGAGAGAGGGACTGAGAGACTACAAGACGTATTCCCCCTCGTGTTGGATACTGAGCTCTAACGGCGCGACTCCTCTGCCGTCTCCCCACCTCCAGAGAGCGTCATCAAGGACCAGGACGCGTTCGAGGTGATGATGCAGATCGACTGTGAGGTCACCGACACGCGGATCCTCCACGTGCGCTCCTCCACCATCCCGCCGCTGCTGCGGGTCAACAACACCGACACGCTGTACCCGACCCCGCCCTCGGACCGCCCCACGGAGGTCCCGCCCCCCGTCGGGGTGCTGATGGGCTCGGCCTGAGCGTCACCACGGTCCCCTCTCCCCCACGGTCCCCCCGCCCCCTGACACCACTCGTACCCGGACCACCCTGACTTCCTCCGCAAATGTTTGAAGCGTTTCTTATTTAGATTGAATTGTTTTTCTTTTTGTGGGGGGGGCTGTGGGTTAGGAGGAAGTTGTTATAAACCTCATGGACACGATTGGGGCGGATTGCAATTTCTCTACTGTGAATTTTGACATTGGAAGGAAGGGTAGGCCTCTGGTATATATAAAATATAGAAGTGAAGTTGCGGTCATTGGAAGCTGGTCCAAAGGGTTTGGAGATGAGGGTGCCAGATGCTCAGCCCTGCCCCAGAGTGAATACTTCCTGTGCGGCAACAAAAGACTTCCCCCGGCGGCCCCAGACGCTCTGCGCTAAGGGTAATTGCTCAACGGCAGGGGGGCAGAGTATTGAACCCTGCGTCACCTCGCCACTGAACGGCTGCTGTAACAATAGCGGTGCCTATGAAATGTATCCCTTTTGTTATTGCTGTACATTTCTGGCAGCAGAACACAACCTTTTGTGAGCAAAGGTTTTTATTGGTTGTTTTTAAGAGATCCAATCACCAGGTTGATTAGAAACCAATCTGCAATAAGACATGTCTATTCATTACCATTTTTTGATAATCAGGACCTGCGTTTCTGTCGCCATGGATTAAATCAAACCAGTTTAAACTTGCTAGAAACTAAGTTTCTAGTAAATGCACGTCATTTCTCGTGCACCCATTCATTCGCCTATTGCGCTGTCTTTGCCCTGCTTTTAACATTTTTTGTCTTTCTTGGTTCCTAAATGCTAAAGCGAAGAACTATATATGCACTCAGGAAGCTGAATGTTCATGAAAGCTAAGTGTCAAATATATATTTGTTTTGTAATTTTTTTTTATGTGTTTAATAATATGCTTTGGATTGTGTTTTATGAAAAGTTTCTGTTCTATGTTTTGCACCGTGCTGCACGCAGACTTCTATATATATAAATATATATGTATTTATTTTCCACTGATTGTTGATAAATATGATTGTGTGCAAATTCCGTAAGTAGGACAGAGAATAGTCTTTGCAATACCTATTGAATTTTGGATTCAAACCATATTTGAATGACAGTTGGGGCGTCTCTTTCGAGGGATAAGCTTTGTGTTTTTCATTTGATTGCATCGTATATCGTCCCATTTTTTTTCCTATTCTTTCTTTTTATTTTGCTCATAATTCTGGACCTTTATGGATAAGGGAGTAGTGTTACATGCTCTGTAACTATTCAACTGTCAATTTTGAGTCTATTCCTTTAAATTAGGAAAATGTAAAAAACAAATGAACATAGCATTCACATTTATGTGCCACGATATGCTATCTCATCTTGAACCTTGAACTCCTTCCATTGTCCTAATTGCGCTCTGAAGTGCACTTAATTTGAAAATTCAGACATTTTAGAATTTAGATTAGATTTCAGACCAGTTGTTATCCAATTGGCCACATTATATCAGAAAATATCTTAGTAATGGTAAAAAGATGCCCTGTATGAGTTATTTTCAATTGTGGAGTAAATTTGTGTTTTGAGTCGAACTATAAACTTTATCTCCCATTGTTATCAGGTTAAAGAAAACAAACAATTTCTGAATTGTGAAATCGTTTCAATAAAACACTGGAATTTCTTACCATTTTAGATTGTTTTAATACATTTTTTTTCACATGGGTATATATTTGTTATTTTTATGAAAGTATATATTCTTCAATATTTTTTTTACTTTGTGAAATGCATTTTGTAATGGGTGAAACGGCAAAGGCAAAGAAACCCAGAGCTGTCTTGAGCACTGACCACTAGGGAAGTGGCAGCTTACTGCCATGTGTGAACACAAACATGGGGAGCTTTTTGTTACTTCAGATGTTTATTGTAGTCTTCTCAACGCCTTCAATCTGATCTGGAGGGAGTAAGTGCTTTCTGTGATCTTACCACACAGACGGACGTACATCTTCTGTATGCAAACACACCTTACAAAATGGTATATAAAAAAAAATACAAAAAGGAAGTGAATAAAAAAGAAAATGGGCTTTGATTGGGGTAGCTTTTTTTTGGAGGGGGGGATCCAATCCTTGATTTTGGGGGACTGGCTCTGCCACATCTACATTCATGTACATCACAGTGGTTCATTACACAGTATATACAATTCCACCTGTTGACTGAAGTACAAAACATGTTTTTTGGATTTTTAACAATATAACATTCCCGTGAACTGGTCTACAATCCACCCTTAAAATCATAGAATAACTTTTTTTTATATTTTTGAATACAAAAATACCCAAAGTACTTGGTGCGCCACCCCTGCCCGTCAAGGGTCTCCGTAGGCCAACTTGACGTCGTATGTGACCTGGCGTCCGTTGTCCCACGCGTACAGCACGCCCTCCCGGGGGTTGTAGTCGACCTGCGCCGTGTAGTTGTAGCGGTTCACGAAGGGCATCCCGGGCACCATCTGCGTGTGGGTGTGCGTGTCCAAGGCGTACGCCAGCTTGGCGTCGCTTTTTTTGTGGCTGTCCACGGCGTAGAGGACGCCGCACACCACAAAGCAGTTCCCGTAGTGGTTCCTGCGCAGTGCCGTCCTCCAAGTTGTCCCGGGGTCCTGGCTGAGGTCCGAGGGGTCCAGCCGGGACAGGACGATCACCTCATCCAGGAAGCCCTCCTCGTCCAGCGCCGGGTACAGGATCCACAGGCCGCTCTCGTCCACCGAGAAGTCGATGTTGGAGTGCTCGCGCCACTCCCACGGCGACGAGTCCTCGAACACGGCGTTGTCCAGCAGGGTCCAGGCCGCCACGGAGCGGCGCCGCAGGTCGTACTTGATGATGTCCCGGGAGAACGCCCGGTTGTAGTAGAAGGCGCCGTTGTAGACCACGTGACCCGTGCCGATCCAGTTGTATGGCAGCTTGTAGGAGGTGGTGAAACGACCTGGACCAGGAGAGAGGAAGGGGCGATGGATGGAATGGAAGGAGGGACAGAGATGACCTCTGAGGTAGGGCTACTCCATTATGGAAAAAATCATAATCACGATTATTCAAACGATTATTTTTGAGTTTGAAAACATGATGCATTTATACAGCATTTATCTCCAAAAAAGCACTAGAAATTTCACCTTAAAAAAACCCCACAAAAACTGTGCTGCAATTTCTAAAAAACTTTTAATGAATAAAATAAATAAATATATATATATATCAGGGGTGTAACGATTCGCCAATACGAATCGGTATCCGGTTGGATTAACAGATGCGACTACGCCGATACCTGGGCCCCTGAATCGATTAAAAATGAAAAATAATTCGCAGTAATCGGTAAATCGAAATCACGATTAAAATTGGATTAATTGCACAGCCCCACTCTTGAGGACATTCATCATGAAGACAACACTCGGTGCACCGGCCTCCACCTGTCTTGAAGACCTCCATGTTCTGGAACTCCTGCAGGGTGTTTCCGTAATAGTAGTCTGCCACGTAGATTTTGTCGCCGGTCGACTTGGGGTCTTTCATCCAGGCTCCCTGGGTCCTCCCATAGGTGTTATGGGTAACTGGTTCGGAGATGGTGGCCAACGTGTCCTGGCACTGTCCTGTGACAACATTTACCGGGGGGGGGGGGTTCACTAGTTTTCGACTTAACAACTTGGCATGAGAAATAACACAAACAAATGCGTAAAATGCGAAACAATCGCAGAAATGTGTTGAAATGTGTTTCCTCAAATCAATCTCTGCTTTAAATAGGTAATAGCAAGTGCTGCGGAAGGTTCCAGAAATCAGAGTGGTGAATGTGTGGACTTCCCTACAACATTCTTCCCGGCATAAATCTCGTCATCCCTAACAAATGAGCTTACCAGTTTTCCTTGGCGTTGGTTCCGCCGGCCTTGGCACGGGCTCAGCTTCTGTTGGTGGGCCGTGCTGCCCTGTCTCCACCTCGTCCCAGCTGATCTTGTATGTTGCTTTGTATCTGACTGGAGCTGTCGCTCTGGCAGTGGAGGTGGTGGTGGTGGTGGTGGTGGTGCTGGGGGTGGTGGTGGTGGTGCTGTGGGTTGTGGTGGTGGTGGTGGTGCTGGGGGTGGTGGTGCTGGGGGTGGTGGTGGTGCTGGGGGTGGTAGTGGTGCTGGTGGTGCTGGGGGTGGTGGTGGTGGTGGCAGTGGTGGTGGTGGTGGTGCTGGGGGTGGTAGTTGCGGTGGTGGTAGGAATTGTGGAAATGGTGGTGGAGGAGGAAGCCGTGGTAGCAGGGGTGGTAGTGGAAGTCGTAGTAGGGGTTGGGGTAGTAATTCGGGGGGTGGTGAAAGTGAGGGTGGTGGTGGTGGGAGAGGTGGTGGTGGTGGTGGGAGAGGTGGTGGTGGTGGGAGAGGTGGTGGTGGTGGTAGAAGTGGCCATGGTAGGGACGGTACCAGAAATAAGAGTCGAAGCAGCAGCGATCAAGGCTGGGTGGATGGGTTGAGCCGATGGAGGAATCAAAATGGGCGGTGTTTGCGCTACAGGTGCCACCGTCACCCTGGGGATGGATGATTCGGTTGCTCGCTCTTCGATGAAGGTCGATCCTTGAGTGCTACGCCAAACTTTTGAACCCCCAACCGTACTTTGCCTTGTGTCGTTGGTTACCACGGTTTCAGGGGCTTCCGAGGCAGAAGTTCCCCCGTTGGCTGCTGTTTTTCTCGGGGTTTCCTTGGTGGTCGGAGGGGGAGCGGTGATGGTGGAGCCAACGAAGGTCTTCATCGGCTCCTTTGTAGCAAAGCTTGTTTCCGAGGTTCTAATTAGTTTGGCGGTCAGGGGGATCGGCTGTTGAGTGGTTCTGCTGGAGCCTTGCCCTGTGGCGGGGGTTTCAGAGGACCTCACGGCGATGCCTCCAACAGATGATCTCATGCTCTGTTCATTCTCCGGCCCCATCGACGCGCCACCTCGGGAGACATTGTGAACCCCTGGCTCAGGTGCTGTTGGTTCCGCCTCAGGAGGGTTGCGGACGGTCTTGCGTTCATCCCCACCCACAGCGCCTGTCATCCTCACCCTGGTCGGGTGAGGAGCTTGAGGCTGCAGAAGCTGCTCCTCGATGAACAGATCGGCCGGCCCATCGCCGCTGAAGCCGTGGTACTCGAAAACTGGAAAAGGGGTGAAAGGAGGATGGATGGTTACACGCTTTAACACCCGGGCGCCGCTGGAAATGCCGCGCTGCCTCGGCATCAGCGTCACGCCATCTTGTCATTATAGGTGCTCCACAGCCAGGAAGAGTCACAAAACTACTCTTTGTAAATTGAAAACAGTCAATGTACAAAACATTAGAAGACGCTAGCAAGAATTGAAGGAAGCACTGCGAAATGAGTTTGTTTGGACAGAGCTATTGCACACAACGTGATTTGTGGCAACGGGTTTCTATAATAATCATAAACAAAATTTGAACACCTCCATTTAAGTAAAACTACAGCATTTCCCAACCAAAGGAAAACATTTACAGGAACACTCATAAAACACAAAGCAGGGATCTCACAAAGTGGGATTAGAGGCAGTGTGTTTGTACAATTTAAGCGGCTTGAACAGCTTTAAAGTGAAAGGGAGTTTATGAGCGGTAGTAGTGGTAGTGGTAGCAGCAGTTAGGGAGAGGAGCACCTCTGCCTGTTTGTGACTGGGTGCCTTTGATGAGACTGTAGGCCCAACAGGGGACAAAGAAGGATCTTCTTTTCCATTCCACAATTGATGAGAATACCGGCCGTCTGGCCTGTTACTGCCTTGCTGAGTGGCTGGCAGTCATTATGGCACTCCAAATGTAAATATCCATTTCATTGTTATGGCATCTCAAAATACATTGGAATAGGCCTACAGAATTGGATCTTGAAACATAGACAGACGGCCATTTGTACATAGATCACTGGCAGTGCTTGGTCTTTAAATGTTATACTTATTAATTGCCGTATTTTTTTTGTCCGTCTTGGCCAGGTCTCCCTTGAAAGATGGATTTTTAACTCAATGGGAATTTCCTGGTTAAATAAAGGTGAAATAAATCATTTGTTGAGGATTCTGTGGGCGGACTCACAGTTCTCTCCGGGTTCCCCGTCGTCAGCCACCATTGGATCCGGCTCAGATTTATAAAAGGTCATGCCTCTGATGATCATGCCGTTCGCAGCGGTCTTTGGAACCTTAGAACCCCCCTGGGGAGAGGTCTCCACTCTGGGGGTCAGCTCGCGTTTCTCTTGCATCGCGCCATCAGAGCGCCCCTCTGTCGGCCCGGATCCTCGTCCGCCATGAAACTTTTCCTCATACTTTGCCTACAAGAGAACCAACAAGAAAAAGATAAGCCGTATAACTCTGATTGGTTAATAATAATGTGTTGAAGAAACAACTTTTGATTTATTCCCTCCAAGATTTGGATTGACTTTGCTTAAGAGAACGATGGGGGCTGGCCAAATGCTGAATACATTAAATCATCTGCACTGCGGTCTCCAAGTATCTGCTTGGCTAGGTCTCTGGTCCAGATGGCGGCGGGGTGCAGCAGCAAGGTGCTTTTGACCTGACAGAGGTAGACACATGATGCCCATATCCACTGTCACGTTAAAAAAAAAAACACGAGCTGGCGTTCAGTTACCCCCCACCCCCAACTAAATGTTTAAATAGGGATATGCCTGGACAGGAGGGATGTGGAAAGAAAATATCAAGAGTTTGTAGAATACCTTTTCAATATCCATTTCTGGAGCAGCCTTGTAGAACATGTGTTTATTATTATCATCAGGAAAGTGTCTGTGTTCATGTTTAAATGAAACAGAACAGCCAAATATTCCTGCCGTATTTAGCAATTAAGTAGGGCTGTCCCATTCTGTTGGAATTCTAACCCATTTAAAATGATTTTTATTAAAATCATGACCCTTATATGTATGAAGCTGTTTATGTCGGTATGTTATCTGGATAATTGTCGTGATCACCGAGTAGAAATCCTCGATTCAGAATAACATCCCTGATCGGGACATTCCCTATGAGCGGGTGTTGACCTTCCATCATGATGAAACGCAGACCCTTACGTCTGGAACGTGGTATGCAGCTGCTCTGTCTCTTTTCTGGCCAAGACTCTTGGCCTTCTGTTCAGGACCCAGGTGCTGGGGTGGGCTGGTTGCAGCGCGGCGTTCCGTGACCAGACCGCCCTGGGAGGGAGGAATGGTCAGGGGCTCGGCCGCAGCTCCAGTGTGGTTCAGAGACACTGCCTGTGCCTGGTGAGACGACGGACAAACCACTAGGACCAGTGCTTTGTGGATCACAAAGCTGTGATACAAATTATTTGAGTATCTATTGGAAGCGTCTAAAATACATCTTTTTTATCAAAATGTTTTGATGCTGTAAAAATTGATGCTGTTTTGATGCTGTAAAATTAGGCATCAAAACATGCCTAATTTTCATATAGGCATGTTTTGATGCCTATATGAAAATTCTGACATTGGACTACAATATAAATAATGAAAACAGGGTTCTTTCTGATTCCAATGTCAATATGTGATGCTAAACAAAACAAATGATACCCCTGCCACATCGGATGAGTGGCAAGTTCCTCACACGGTAGGTATTACGATGCACAGTAGGCTATATACCAGTGTCTCCACGAGCGGTTTCATAGGCCCCCTCTAACTTCCTCAATAAGATCTGCAACATAAACATTCTAGGTGGCTTGAGATTTTACGTCAAAATTCTGTTTTTTTTAAGGATGTAGAAGACTTTTCTGGTTCATATGAGGCTACACACCCTACATTGATCACATCCACAATGAGCACATTTGCCATTCATTTGTTTGGTGCTTCGCGCGTCGACTTACCTTTTCGATATGCTCCACCCGTCCCACGAGTTTTGTGGTAACAGAGTGCAACTTTAGAAGATCCAGGCCATAAAAGGATCCCTCCAGTAGGTCAATGATGGCAGAGAGCTGGAATGATTGAAATAGACTCTCAAAATACTTTCCTTGATCGTAAAAAAAAAAAAAAAAGTAGTATTCATCGAGGCCATTGTAGATAAAGCGTGGTCCAGATTGGTCCAAAAGCCTTTGCTATGGACATGTTATAAATGGCATTGTTTGGGACAATGACCACAAAAGGTAACAAAAAGAAAAGCAGGAGGTGGTGATGAAGAACGACGAAGAAAGATTGTTTCACCTTGAAATTTTCTTTTTCAGCTTCCCTAAGCTTTTTCAACCTGAATTCCCCCTCGCATGGATTGACCGCAGACGGAGGAGCGATGCAGGCGCACTTGCAAGGCGGACCTGAAGTTATAGTTTCCACGGTGTAGAAGTCCTGCGCCGTGGCGCTGCCCTCTTCTATCCGCCGGCAGGCGCTCCTGCTCAGGGGTCTGACAACACATTTACACCGACAGTCAGAGCCTTCCGAGATGGCTTTCACTTTGTCATAATCACCCAGCAGCTACAAGAAAAGAGGACGGATGTATTTTGGACCACAAACAATCAAGCGTTCGATGATTAGGCTATATTTCAATAATTTAAGTTTAAACAACTAAGAGAAGCTTACCTGAGATAGAATATGTTCTTGGTCATCTATTGCCTGCTGGTGTGCGCTATTCTGATCACTGGGAATATCAGGCTGTATCCCAGTTCCAGACCAGTTCCTCGGCGCAGCCGAGCAACAAGATAAAAACGCTAAGTATACTGCGCTTAAAACCCATATTCTGTCCATATTATAAGGCTTGCAAAGCGCCATATTTGGTATAGTTCAAATGACAGGCACAGCCTGTTACTTATTATTACATCTACCTTAATAATTATATTGCAAAACTAGAACAGCAACCAAAATTGCATCATTGACAAATTAAGATGAACAGCAGATGTTCAATCTCTTTTAAAGATAAATCCTCAAATAATTAATTTCACAACCATTCATGCAAGCAGGACAATAAGGTGAGTTTAGCGCATAGATGCTGCATGTGCAGAAGGCGAAGAGCCTGTGAGCGCAGAGCGCCGGGATCCGTGACGTCGGCCGGGGCGGGGTCATGACAAACTGCGAAGAGTGCAACTTCAAACGCCTTCGTTTTATTTATTTACAGAACAGCGTAGGGGACTCAGCGGATGTCGTCAAAATGAATAAAATCACAAATGTAACACCATGATTAAAAGTGACTTTACCGAAAGTCATAAATACGATGAGGAAAAAACATAATTTGAGCATATAAGATTATAGCAGCTTATATCTTGGCTGCCCTGGGTCGCCAACACACAGAAGAAAAATGTAAAAGGTGGCTAAGGCACAAATTTGACTGTAGTGTTCCTTCAATAAACGTTTACTGGCATCAATTGAAATATATAAAATATGACATTAAAATTAACACCTGAAGTTAACGTCCTTAAAAAAACCACGATTTCCGTAGGTGATCTCCATGTTTGCTGTGATCTTTATGTTTGCCGTTTTAAAAGTACATGTTGGTGCCCCTTCCTTCAACAACCGCCCCGCTCCGCCGTCGGATGCGCGGACACCGGCAGTATGAGGTGCGAGATGCGGCTCCACAGCCCGCTGTACTTGTCCCGGTCCATGCTGTCGAAGGCCACCGACAGCCCCGGCGAGATGAACTTCCTTTGGAGCTGCTCGTCCACCAGCTCCTCCACGGCGTTCAGCCGCAGCTCCGCCCCCAGCTCCGGCTCGTCCAGCAGAACAGTGAACAGCAGGAAGGTCTTCTTGAAGGCCGCGTTCTCGTGGTCGCAGTAGCGGTAGAAGATGAGCGTGGAGCCCGGCGGCAGCTCCTCCAAGCGATGGATGACGGCGGCGGGCCGGTCGCCCCCCGCTCCTCCTCCTCCGAACGCTCCCTGCAGCTGGCTGTCGATGTCCATCTTGACCAAGTCACTGTCCTTTCCGGCCGTGGCGGCTCCGTCGATGTGGAGCACGGAGGCGTGGTGCGCGGCGGAGAAGGCGGCCGCCAGCCCTCGGGCCAGGCAGTCCAGAGTCCGCTCGGCCCCGCGGCCCGCCACCAGGATCAGGCTGACGGGTTCTGTCGGTCGGGCGGTCTCGAGGTGCTTCTTCAGGTGGATCCTGCTCCTCTTCCACAGGTCGGACCGCTGGCTGGGGAAGCGGCTCTCTAGTGCTTTCATCTCTCTGATGAAGAGGTCCACCTGGGGGAAAGCCTTCTGCTCCGTTTGGGCTTCGAGAGAATCAGGGACCAACCAAATTGCAAAAAGTCCCAACAATACCACCGCCGCCGCCAACAGGATGTATGTTGTAGTTCCTGTGAAGGAAGTGGAAATACGTGGGGGTGAAAATAACGCTGGTTTCAAGGACCTTCCCCAGACCATTTGGACGAAGTGCGATGTTTCGTCTCAACATCGGAAGGGAACTAGGCCTGCACGATTCAGGGAAAAAATATGAGTCACGATTGAACCATGACAAAAAAAATAAATGGCAGTACCAAACATCGATTTTTGGCACCTTTGTCACGTTGCGTTTCATATGGCCCGTTATAACTGATTAAAGTGCAGTATCAAAAACGGATTGATTTATTTTGTACATATGGCAGCACATTGTCTTTATTTGTTTGCCTTTTATAACTACTGAACCAACTCCACACACACACACACACACACACACACACACACACACACACACACACACACACACACACACACACACACACACACACACACACACACACACACACACACACACACACACACACACACACACGTAAATGAAGGCTTAAAAAAAGAAAATAATAATAATAAATTTAAAACTTAAATCCACACAGGGGCGAATCGAGAGAGCGTTTTTATAACGATTTATCGTGCAGGCCTAAAGGGAACCATGGGGAAATGCATACCACTGTTAAATATCCCATAATACATCAAAATATTAAATATCACCCAATGAGGAGGGGGACTACCTGAACGGGCTACAGCCACATCCACAACTATAGGTTCTGAATCCGTCTCATCAGCCGGGGGCCCAAGAGGACGCCGGGGGGGTCTGGGGTCATCGCCGTCGGCCCCTTCAGGATCGGAAGCGTCGGTCGTTGCTTCTGTAGTTCGCCAGAGAAATATGTAAATGTAGGAGTGAAATACGGCATGACATTCAGAGAAATGGATCAGCGTCATGTCAATGTCAAACCAGTCTGTACCCTTTCCATCAGTGGCGTTTGTTGTCCTTTCGGGCACCGGCTCTTCGTTCCGCGGTCGTCCACCTTCCCGCTCTTCAGCCTGTGATTCTCCAGCCCCTTCTCCATGGCCGTCGTTGGGGTCCGCCGGGCCGGGTGGATGGTCCCCTTCCGGTGGTGCCTCACCATTGGTTCCATCTTCTATAAAAACAAATGGGGATAATGCATAACATAAAAAACACTACCAACGCTAGATATTGTACTAACGACTGAGAAGTAAGGTCCAAAATGGATCACCGGAACACTCCCCGTTGTCCCCCTGGCCCTTCTCAGGGTTCGAGTTCTCCGGCAGGACTGCATTATTGGACACTTCTGTGGAATCTGGAGGTTCAACAGTGCCTGAGGAGGTCAGACAACAAGCTCCAGGTCAGTTTCAGTGACAAGGGGCCAGGCGTTCTTGGTTGCATGTAAGAGAGCAGCCCTTGCGATGACAAAACTGGTTCAGGGATCAAACGCGTCAAGTTTCTTTTTTGGCTGAGAGTTCTAGGAAGGAGGTGTCATCCCCATGGTGACGACCGACGGCAACTCTGTTAGTTTTATTTTAGTACCGTCGTCGTGCATGAGTGAGGTATAATGAGTGATGTTGTCTATGAAATTCACCACACACACACACACCAAAGCTGTAGTCGGCAGAGAAAACATTGCAAATGTAAGAGTCAAATGAAGCAGTGCATTTTAGAAAGATAGATCAGTGTCATGTCAATATAAAACCAGTCTGTACCCTTTTCGGCAGTGGTGGGTGTATCCTTTTCTGCCACCGATTCTTTGTTCTGCTGTCGTGCACCTTCCTGCTCGGTAGCCCGTGCAGCTCCTGTCCCGCCTACCTGGGCATCGTTTGGGTGAGCTGAGCAATGTTGCACCTCACCATTGGCTCCAGCTACAGAGAAATTAAACATGTAATACACAGCCTTCATGCACGATACATACATTGATACTAGACAACTCTACCAACAACTCCAGTTAGGGATGCAACAAGGCTATGATATTTATTGCTGAGCCTGAATATTCATTCGGGTCTGAGAATGTCCGAAGCTTGAAATTATGTATTTAGTCCAGCCCGAGGGATAATATAATAAAAACTAAAAAGATTTGGAGCATTGTTTTCTTCCTCCTTGTTTTCATTTGATTCTAGAAATTCTGAGTGGGGTTCTGCTTCTTTGGCATTTTATATATAAGTTAAAGAGTAGAGTTGAATAAGTTACAGTTGTCATACAACAGTCAACACATAATGGACTATCTTGAACGACTGATATTCAGTACCGGCCAGACATAGACTGATACCTTCATTGTTTCCATCCATTTCTGTAGACTGGGAACTGCAACACCCTCAAGGCAATGAATTTGGTATCATTGAATCCTGTGTAGAGACAAGGAGACAATTCTAGGGTTTAAAATTCTGTATTAAAAAAGGTTTATTTCCCCTCTCCACATAATATAGCAATTTAAGCTATACAACCCTACATCTCATGATACCTTGATAACTAAGGGTGTAATAATAATAAATTTAAAAAGGCGCCTTTCATGGCACCCAAGGTCACCTTACAGAGCATAAAATCATCATAAATCGTTTAAAAACAAGACATTGTGGAAAAACGACAAAAACAAAACAAAACAAACAAACAATCAAGACGAAGTGATCAGTTAGACGTTGTGTGCAAGTTTGAACAGGTGAGTTTTGAGTTGTGACTTGAAGGTGGTAATGGTGTCTGACTGTTTTATGTGAGGGGGGGAGGGAGTTCCAGAGCCTGGGTGCTGAACAGCTGAATGACCGGGCACCCATTGTAATGAGTCGTGATGTGGGGATACATAGTAGCCCAGCAGAGGTTGAGCGGAGGGAGCGGGAGGGAGTGTATTCTTGGTGGGAGGTCGCAGAGGTCACTGGGGGCTAGGTTGTGGAGAGCTTTGTAGGTGAGGAGTAGGGTTTTGTATTGGATGCAGTAGTGTACTGGGAGCCAGTGAAGTTGGATGAGGACAGGGGGTGATGGATCCGGGCGGCTGAGTTCTGAATGATCTGCAGTCTGTGGATGAGTTTGGTGGGGAGTCCGGTGAGCAGGGCGTTGCAGTAGTCTATGCGTGATGTGACAAATGAGTGAACCAGGATTTCCGTGCTGGATTGGGTCAGTGATGGGCGGAGTCTGGCGATGTTGCGGAGGTGGAAGAATGCAGCCGGGTGATGTTGTGAAATGGGGTGTGAATGAGAAGATGTTGTCCAGGATAACGCCAAGGCTCTTGACTTTGGAGGAGAAGGGTCTGGGTATTCATTATGTGTATGACACATAATGAACATAAATAGAGCAACACACTGCAGTTATAGACGATTATTTGACTGCTTGTGTCATCTTAAAGCATCACATCTTAAATTGAATCCCACATGGAAGTCGGCTCCGTATGTATGGCTGACCTTCGACTTTTCTTGATAATAGTTCATCATCTTCACACTCGAAGACCAGAACCAAAGGAAGAGAAGGTTCGAGTGTGATGTCGTTTGAATGAGTGGCAAGGCCTCGGCCCGGACGGGCTACACCTACACTGACAAACATAATAACTATAGTAGGCCTACTATAACTATATAGATATATATATTCTTCCTTCTCATACACTATAACGTAAAAAGGGAAATATTCGACATGAAATGGTTTACCATTCCAGAAACATGTCAGCTACAATCAGTTCATAAATCGTACCTCGTTCCTTGTCAGAAGACAAACAGATCAATAATATCACATTTCAAATGAGAAAGTGAGCATATTGCCAAAGAGTTGATTCTTATGAAAACGAAACTTAAACACAACTGACGCTAGCTTAAGGAACATTAAAGCATTACCAAATGTCACGGCAAATTGCAACCATAGCAAGCAGCTAGTCAGTTTTTCAATAGTTAATTATTAAATCACTTGAGGAACAAATTGAACCTGTTTGCATATAGTGTGTGTATGTCTCTTACCAAAGGCGCGATCATAACAATTTTGGAGTTTGGACCCAGGTAGTTGTGCGCGCAGGCTCACTGACACCCGACGTCTCCTACAGACCGGACATGTTCTGCTTTTAAAGCAAAAGTCCACCAATGGACTTTTAAAGCAAAAGTCCACCAATGGTCATCATAAAAATAGGAATTTGGAATAACAACGGTGCATACATTAAGAGTCTTAAGATTTATTTGAAACACGTAATGTATCCCTATTTGCTGTATAATGAAATCTGGATGCATACATTCATTGTCATGTTCTCCATGACTACTGGGGCTGTTTATTTTGAAAAGCTGTTGACGTAAATCCAAGCACATCCGGCCCTTCTCACTTGACAGTGGTGCAAGGCGCCACTTAAACCGAGTAGTCAGGGGATACATGTGTTAATACAATGCTCTGACGAGGCACTACGATACATTATCAAGCAACAAACGAAATTGTGATGACATGGAGTCTGATGATTCCCAAAATACGGGGACCCGAGTCACGAGGCGATCAATGAGGCAGTCTACAGCTAAAGGTGAGAACAGATGATATAGCTCACATGGCTAACTCTCACTAGCGGCTCCATCCATTGCGCTCTCTGCATATAACGTTACTTACTAACATAACTTTGTATCTGTTATATCGTTGTATTTGTATAACTTTCCTTATGTCTGTGTGTTTATGCGCTGCTGGTCGATATAGTCCGCAACTTTCGTTTTTGCTTCCACTTTTGTTACTTTCACTATCAGCCAACATTGAAGCCAGAGCACCCATTAAGCGGACGAAGAGGGGGGTAGGAAATGCAGCCCATGAAGCATCTGAGAATTGTGAAGAAGAAACGAATAATGCATCTGGAGATACAGGTAGGGTTCTGATTGTATTTGCCAGTACCACTCTTGTTATTCATAACTTGAGGCGTGCTTCAGGCTATCAGAGGTCATGTCGTAACTTTGTCATGGTTAAATCAGGGTCCCCCGATAAGAAAAGGCGTCTGGAGGAAGACGGAGTGATGGATGGCGATGAGGACGATTGTATGGATGTTGAACCCGAGGCACATCTGGAGAAAAGGAAACCTCAAGAGAAGGGGTTGTCAATAGATCCGCTTCGTCCTAGTCAACAACCAAGCTCACGCCTTATCGGTGAGTTAATTAGATTATCGTTATTTTGTGTATATGTAAGCTAAAGTTTTTATCTTCATGTTGTAATCGTTTTTCTTTTTAAAGGTTCTGCACAAACGACTGGGCCGTTTGACGTCAACAACATGACTTCTTCTGTGTTGTTGGAGCGTTTAACATCGCGTCAAAACTACGATCTAGGGGTGCCGAAAAACAAAACAGGTAGGATTGTAACCACACAATACAAACAATAACTCACGTAAGTCACTTCCAAAACATTGAATACGTATTTAATGCCCTGCTTTTTAGTGGAATCATCAAGAAGTGAACGTTTGTCTTCTACCACGTCTGCACATCCACCTGGCCCGCAAGAGGACATACCCCAGATTAAGAGCACCAAATCGAGTACAGCGGATTATCAGAAGACTATGGCCAAGGCCAGGGCCCCTGGTAATCCATCATTTCGGATTCTGGTCACTAGTCACAGACATGATGCATAATAATAATATTCGGTATAATTATTAGAGCATTCAAATGTCAGTGTGTGCAGTATTCTTGAGACAAATAATTCCCAGTCGCTATTTAAATCAAGTAATTTTTTTCAGGTCTTTTTGTGCAGAAATAATATTGTTGTTTTATGGGGCTTTTTTGTCTTTAAGGCTTTACACGTTACTTAAAATGTTACGAGATCCCTAACTGATGTCAGTTAGCTGGGACTGTTCATCCCCTTGTTTTAACGAACTGTGCCCTGCCTCTAGTTGTTCCCAGGGGTACGCTCTATGTACCTGCTTTCGGCTACACCAGGTCTGGGGGTTCTTACACGTCACAACAGCATTCTAATAACGTTCCTCAGCAGAAACAACCGTTTCAACGGAAGAATCAAGGTACTTTTCATTTGAGTAATGCAGCAGGTGGACATGTTTTCTGTGATGCTGTATATTGATAGAGGTTTTATGTTTTTTAAGGCACAAAGAAATCTACTATGAAACCTGCCGTCGAGGAAATCCAGGGATCTTCTCCTCGAAGTGAGATATTAGCCTTTTATATTCTAAATGAAAAGTGTACCACTTTGACCTTTTGCCACATTTTTGTATCTTTTGCTGTGCTAAAATGTCTTCTGCCCCGCTAGGTTTCTGTTGGTATTTAACAAGACTGGTGTGCCTCATGCTGCTGAGCGCTGCTGTTCTTCTGGCGTCCAAGGCCCCTGCCTTCCAGGGCCCCACAGTCGATGGAGAGAACTTCAGCAAGAAAGTAAAACTTGTCGAATTTTCGGCCAAGTGGTCCGACCTCCAAAGCCAGTTCCCCAGCCAGCGGTCCGACCTGTGGAAGAGGAGCAGGATCCACCTGGAAAAGCACCTCCGGACCGCCCGGCCGACAGAACCCGTCAGCCTGATCTTGGTGGCGGGCCGCGGGGCTGAGCGGACTCTGGACTGCCTGGCCCGAGGGCTGGCGGCCGCCTTTTCCGCCGCCCACAACGCCTCCGTGCTCCACATCGACGGAGCCGCCACGGCCGGACGGGACAGCGACCGGGTCAAGATGGACATCGACAGCGCGCTGCGGGGAGCGTTCGGAGGAGGAGGAGCGGGGGGCGACCGGCCCGCCGCCGTCATCCATCGCTTGGAGGAGCTGCCGCCGGGCTCCACGCTCATCTTCTACCGCTACTGCGACCACGAGAACGCGGCCTTCAAGCAGGTGTTTCTTGCCTTCACTGTGCTGCTGCCCCAGGACCACGTGGAGACCCAACAGAGTTTGAAGGAGGTGGAGGAAACCGTGCAGGATTACATCGTAAAAAGGTTTGTGGGTTCGGGAAGCCTTGAAGCGTTTGACCGCATGGATATGGACAAGCTGAGCGGCCTCTGGAGCAGAATCTCACACCTCGTCCTGCCTGTGGCGGCCGAGAGCCAGGTGGAGCTGAATGGGTGTGGGCTCTCTCAACAGGAGCAGGAGCCCCCTTCAGAACAGGCTTAGTCCCCGCCTACAGCCTAAAGGAACTATGAGACAGAGTAAGTATGCTATTCATGGCGTTGTCTGGTGCAGAGATCTGCCACGCGTGTATTTAAAATGCGCCAAGGGATGCAAAGCTATAGTCCAATTCAGCCATGCATCATTGAAATCCATGTCGTACAACTAACGTGTCCACTGGATACAATCAATTAATTACATATGCATACATTTGGCCAGTCGGGGCAAATGTATGAAATAACATGCAATGCAAAAGTTTAAATTAGTCACTTTTATCAACATCTTTGGTTAGGGACTACACTTCGTACCTAAAGAAGCCTGTAGGTGGTAATACAGTAAGTACATTCGCCAAGATTCTTTTCGCCTTTAGAAAAACTATCGTTCTTGGTTATTATGTAAATATTACTGTGCAAAAGTCAAATTTGTCATTTCAACGGTTATATTGCGTATACGTTTGATATTGTACTATATTCCTCCATGCTTTACTTTTGTATCAATACTTTGACAACCACTGGCTTACCTTGAGGGATTTGAAAATATCTTAATTACGTTGCTGTAATAATTGTTAATTATTAATTTCTGATGCTGGATTTTTAAAGATATATTGGATGCAATGGTTATTCCTCACATCCCTCAAGAAAACACTGAAGTGAACCTCTCCATTGTTCTGTTTATAAAAAGTCTACTTCTTGAGTACCTGGTAGGACATGAAGAGCCTCCCAAAAAGATATATTTAAAAATATAAAACTATTTAACAGCCAGGTGGTCACAAATGGTGCCTTAAATTTGCGTTCATGGGGGTTGGGGGGGTCTCCTAACATGTTCTTCATCGCTTGGCTGAAAAGATTCAACCAAAATAATTTAATTGTAACTGCAAACTATCCCATCCCCCAACCTTAATATGTCATATTTCAGTTCAATGATCGGTGAGACGTTTATCTTGTCATACGAATACCTATTTTGAATCAATAAAGATATTTTGATACATATTTGATTTCTAAGTACTTTTTGCAAACACACATCGTCGAGTGGTTTTTAGTTTAGGCGATATCCACCCATATTAATTTATCCTTCATATTGATACAATACAAAATTAATTTAGTTTTAATCTTGTTTAAATTTTTTATCTGTTATTTATTTAAAGCAATATATTTAATTTGTTGTGTATGATAAATTCCGATATACTTTAAAAAGCTGTTGGTAAAGGTGGATGTAGTGGTCTGGCATAACCGCCGTATTGCATAACAAGCAAGCTCAAAGTGGAGGAGACAGGAGATATTTATTTGAAATGCAGGGGCATATAGCCACATATGGCATACAACACTAGATTGGCAAAGCAAAAACATTTTTATGCTTACACTGGCATTTTGCATTTAACAAAACCCAAAAGCTTCACCAGCACTGAATTAACCCGTGATGGCATGCACAAATTGTTATTTTATGATTCATCAATTCAACAGAACCCAAATCGTATATTATACGAGATATAATCTCAAAATCTAAAATGTAATAAATAACTGCCTGATGATAATGAATAGAAATGCTTGAATGAAGGTAACATAATTGACATCATTTTAAATAAATTATCAGTTTCATTCTGAAACTGGATTTCTACTGTAGAAAAGATCAGAAGCAAGGAAACATCAGAACAATCAAAGCAATAGCGAATGCTATATTTCCAAGGTTAAAGATGATGACTGTGCTCTGAAAAATGAAAAAGAGATTATCAATAGGTCTACATATACAAGCAAGTCAAGAGTTAAATACACTGAACATGAGAAATTGATGCATGTATTCCATTTCTCAAATCTCCATAAGTTATGAAGCGAAAGACCTTTACCTTTCTACATCTGCTACCAGTATAATCATTTCCTGCAACAAACAAAATTTTACAGCAAGTTCAGTTGATTCTCCCTCGTGAAATGTGTTATATTAAAAGCACAAAAATAGGACTCAATAGACAAACCTCTTTGATTTCTTTGTGCCGTTGTTTTTTTGGAAACAAAAATAATCAATAGGAAAATTAGGAAAAAGAGGAACCTCCATGCAGTGTAACCAGCCATTGCTCCCATAAGCAAGAGGCTGTCACAGCAAATCTTCGAAACATCACTCTCCTCGATCTTCCAAAGACAAAGGAAAATTGCAGGGACTGCGTGTGGGAAAGTGATGAAAACCACATTAGAAAGACAGTGGAAATAGAAAAGCAACAGTATTTTGAGTAAGCTGGTATATCTGAGGTATAGGCCGGGATGTTTTGTAACTTACGGAGGAGAACCTCGTGAAGGATAGTGACCACTTTGGTAACACCATTATGGATTTTTTTTCTTCTAACAGAAAAAAGGAAATATCACCGTAATGGGGGTTGATTCTACTGGTGTTTAGTGTTGAATATACTTATTGCTGCTAAATGTAAATAAATGCTGAAATGACTTACAATTCATGACTGGGTCCAATGTCCAGAGAAGCTATTAACAAGTAATTACACTAAAAGACTAGTAAACAGCACAACAGACACAAGTGCAATGGGAGGGACCTAGAAACACACACACACACACACACACACACACACACACACACACACACACACACACACACACACACACACACACACACACACACACACACACACACACACACACACACACACACACAGCTGACAAACTTGGTACATAAGTCTAATATAATTCAGTGAGATCTATTTATTTTAATATTATATTTAAATATGTATCGGCACTTACATAGCCAGAGTCCCATAAACAAAGGAAAATCAACGATATGGTCTCGGCTGCTAGCGAGAGAGTCCACTGCAAAATCCTGAATATCTTAAGACAAAGAAGATTGGATATTTGCCACAATGCAAGCCTAGACTCGGAAGGAATTAATCAACCAGTCACTATGTTCTTCTAGTTGGGATTTACCTTCTTGGTTGGTGGCTGCAGGAAGCCATGCTGGGAGAGAGCAGGAGAAAGAAACATTTACATAAAGTCAGATATATCACACAGCCACTCACATGGTTACATGGATCAATGATAAAGGGCCTTTAAACTTGGGAAGCCAATTTGGAGAAAACAGCCGAGTAAGGATATTGTATCCCACAGGCCTCCATCCAAAGTCATTCCCCCAAATCACAGCTTGCCAGCTTCAGCCATAGGTAGGCCTTGCCTTTCAGAAGACTCACTTTCATTAAATTAAATAATTTGACAAGCTTATTATAGGCCTGTGACAGCCTCAGATTCCTAGCCCATTTTATTTCCCGATTGCTGTCGGAATATCAAGAGAATTTAACGAATACAACAAAGTGCTTTTAAAAGAAATACGTACCCTATCTTTAGAAAGATAGAAATGCTAAGGAACCTTAATGGAGCAACGCCCAAAACATACCCCGTTAATTGTGAGGCTGCAGATCAGGATCGCCGCAGCCTGATAAAGCTGAAATGGAGTAAACCGACATAGAGAGAGAGAGTGAGGGATATGTCGAGAGTGAAAGAAAGAACCATGTGCTCGGTGATGCATGATATAAACTCAAACCCTTGACAGCCGATTGTCTGACGGCTGCCCGAGATCAGGAGTGCTGCTGGGACCCTCGGGAGCGGATGTTGAACCTGCAGATCAGAGTATGATACAACCCTTATAATCGCACAAGTACATGATCAATTATAGACGCAACGAAATGTAGCTTAGCCTCTTAGCAGAAGTGTAAAACTAAAGTAGTCCTACAAGTGATGCATGCAAGGTGTTATATACAGAAGCAGAATAAGGTATGAGGTGGATATGAATACGGTAAATACACTACGGACATTATAGACTAGATTGGTATGAATATGGATACAATGCTGGGATATAGCTGTAGTTGTTGCCGGGGAAATAAACTGTGGTTATGTTTGTATACTTAGTCATGTACTACAGTATTTAAGGTCCTGGTTTGTATAATGAGTGGTAGTTTATTGTTTTCTAGGTCTGCTACTTGGTTGTGCACTTAGTTTAGTAATATGTAGGCTACAATTCCTTGTTGTGTAATGTGTAGTTGATGGTTAGACTCGATCTAATGCTGGATGAGTATTTTATTATTTTAATGTTTTATTGCAATCAAACGTTAAGGGTACAAGCTACAAAAGCATATTTGGTGTTTTGTGTCTCAATATTTTATTTCATCTTTCAGATTTGGTTTTATTAGGATATAAACAGGTTTTGAGAAAGAGTGCTTTGTCTCTTGAGTGACACTGCTGTTGCCCTGCAACAACCTTTGATACATGGCATTAAAATGCAATGATTGACGTGAAATAAATGATTTTATTAGTAGATAGTAAATAGTTTTGTTATTATGTAGATTTAAGAGCTAGGTATATATTTTGAGTGTCACTTTTAGAAATGCATCAGTGATCCATCAGCTATTAGTGAGAATAATGCTCTGTAAGAATTTGAGTTCTGGTTGACTACATATGCCTCTTTAGAGACACACTTGATGTTGACCTCTCCCTGCTCATTTCTGACCATGCAAACAGTGCGTAATCAAAGCTCCACCACAGGTGTGTATACCCAACATTTTCCAATGGCGGACACAGGGAGGGTGCACTAGTTACGAGGCAACCCATATGTACTGTAGCGGCGGGAATAGAGAACAATGAGAGCTTTAAAGTTTGTTAAAAACAAAAATAAGTTTGTATTAGAAAGCCTTTGGTCGTACTTCTATATCAACATTCTGAGGTGATTATGCCCAACGTACATGGTTGAAGAACCAATGGGCTCTATGCACAACTCCACTACTTCCTGGACTTAGTGCTGCTCCTTTATTTCCTGTCTTACATTACTGGACAAACTGATTAATCCAGGTGTGTCTGAGTAGTCCCAATGGTCAGACACACCTGGATTAATCAGTTTATCCAATAATGTAAGACAGGAAATAAAGGAGCAGCATTAAGTTCAGGAAGTAGTGGAGCTGTGCAAAGAGCCCATTGGCATTTCACAATAGTTTTATTAAAAGCAAAAAATGATAAAACCTTGCGCTATTTGATAACAACATAGCCATAAAGGATACTCCATAAACCAATAATCAAGCTAATATAATACATAGGCCTGCATAGCATCCGTAAGGTGCTAGTGCTAAGTATAGGACTAGCTGGTTGTGCATTAATTAAATTACTTGGTGTACTTTGTTGTGTACTCGTTCTTGGTTGAGCACCAGCTGCGGTATTTGATTATGAACTAGGTATAGTACTTTGGTGTGTACAATGTGTAGTTATTGGTTGTGTACTCTTTGTAGTACTTGGTTTTCTACCATGTGTAGTAATTAGTTGTACAGTACTTGGTTGTGTACTATGTGTAGTTATTTGTTGTATGTTACTTGGTTGTGTACTACGTGTTGTAATTTGTTCTGTACTTTGTGTAGTACTTGTTTGAGTTATATTCATAGTAATTGGTTGCTTACTTTGTGTTGTACTTGGATGTGTACCAACTGTAGTAATTAGTTGTGTAGAACTTGGTTGAGTAGTATGTGTGGTAATTAGTTGTGTACTTGTACTTGGTTGAGCTCCGGCTCTGGTAGTTGAATGTGAACTAGGTGTAGTAATTGGTTGTGTTGTATCTGTAGTTATTCGTTGTAAAATACTTGGTTGAGTACTATGGGTAGTTGTTGCTTAAGTAGTACTTTGCTTTATAGAAATTGGTCGTGTACTATGTGTAGTTATTTGTTGTACGGTACTTAGTTGTGTAATCGGTGTTGTAATTTGTTCTATACTTTGTGTAGTACTTGGTTGCGTTATATTTCATAGTAATTGGTTGTGTGCTATTTGTAGTACTTGGTTGAGTTACATTTATACTAATTGGTTTTGTACTATGTGTTGTACTTGGTTGTATACCAAGTGTAGTTATTAGTTGTGTAGAACATGGTTGAGTACTATTATATGTAGTAATTAGTTGTGTACTTGTACTTGGTTGATCACCGGCTGTGGTAGTTGAATCTAGACTCGGTACAGTACTTGGTTGTGTTGTAGCTGTAATTATTTGTTGTAAAGTTTTTGGTTGAGTACTTTGTGTAGTAATAAGTCGTGTAATTGTACTTGGTTGAGCACCGGCTGAGGTAGTTCAATGTGAACTAAATGTAGTACTTGGTTGTGTTGTATCTGTAGTTATTTGTTGTAAAGTATTTGGTTGAGTACTTTTTGTAGTAACAAGTTGTGTAATTGTACTTGGTTGAGCACCGGCTGTGGTAGTTGAATGTGAAAAAGGTGTAGTACTTGGTTGTGTTGTATCTGTAGTTATTTGTTGTAAGGTATTTAGTTGAGTACTATGTAGTAGTAATTTGTTATACAGTACTTGGTTGTGTAGAAAGTTTGGTCGTTGAATGTGTATTATTTGTAGTTATCTGTTGTATTGAAGTTGTTTGTGTACTATGTGTAGTTATTTGTTGTATGGAACTTGGTTGTGTACTACGTGTTGTAATTTCTTCTGTACTTTGTGTAGTACTTGTTTGAGTTATATTTATAGTAACGGCAGTGATTGTGAACAAGGTCTAGTACTTGATTGTGTATTAACTGTAGTAATTTGTCATATAGTACTTGGTGGACTAGCATGTGCAGTAACGTATTGTGTACCTTGTGAAGTACTTGGATTTGTACCAAGTGTATTAGTGAGTTGTATAGTGCTTGGTTGCATCGCAAGTATGGTAGTTGATTGTGTACCAAGTGTACTTGTTTGTTCTGTACTTGGTTGTTCTGTACTTGTTTGTTCTGTACTTGGTTGGTCTGTACTTGTTAGTTCTGTAGTTTGTTGTTCTGTACTTGGTTGTTCTGTACTTGTATGGTCTGTACTTGGTAGTTCTGTAGTTTGTTGTTCTGTACTTGGTTGTTTTGTAGTTGGTAGTTCTGTAGTTTGTTGTTCTGTACTTTGCTCGGAAGTGAGTGTTGTAGTTGATGGCTGTGTTGTTGCTGCTGTCTGGATATTGACTTTCACTGGGCTCCAAAATATGCCGAAACTGTCAACAAATGTGGCTCTGAAACACACACACACACACACACACACACACACACACACACACACACACACACACACACACACACACACACACACACACACACACACACACACACACACACACACACACACACACACACACACACATAAATGATCTCCAGATAAACCAATAAATACATGCATAGTAAATGTAGGCCTAATAATAACCATGAATATCACCATTTCACTAATTGGATAATTGTAGATGAAAATTATAGATTGTTTTATTACATGTTCCTGATGTACTTTTTCTAAATTTTCCCTTTGAGTAGGCCTGAGGTAAAATATTGATTGAATGAGGCTTCAACATTAATACCTTATTAGGGTAGTCAAATTAATTAAGGTGTATGAAATAACAGCATGGACCTTTACCGTAAAAAGAATGAAGAGGATCGCTTTTCCTGTGCTTGCCATTTAACTTCAACAAAAGTCTTTGGAACGTTTGAGTCTTGAGTAACAGCAGAAGCCTAAACAAAGATAAACTAAGTCAAATAAAAGGCTAAACCAGGCCTATTTAAAGTCACTGCAGTAATTATATGACCTATAGGCCGACATGTAAACTTTTTTTTTCAGTAAAGATGATTTAATAGTTAGTTAGAAGCAGCTTACCTGAATGCCATTGCACATCAAGCCAGTACTTCCAGGACTGAACTCAACAAAACTTCCTTTGGCAGGATCTATTTCTGACTTCCGGACATCCACCATGAACCCTCTAAATGGTCGAGCAGTAGAGGCCCTGCTTCCTAGAGTCACTAAACAAATACAGATTGAAGAGATCAGAGATCAGATACGTTGAGAAAAAATGATATGTTGGCTATATACCCAACTTAAAAAAATAGGCCTACCGATAATTGACTCCCCCTCACCGGCGATGGCACTGACGTCAAAAGGTGGTAGGCCGCTCTGTGGGGAATATACTTCATCAAAGAATGAATGGTCAGGCAACAGGGAAGTGCAAGACCCAACAAATCCCCCACTACTAAAGCCCATTGCATGTGTGACAATCTGAAGGCCAAACAAAAGGCCAACGAATCCATGGAGGGTACCCATCAAGAAAGGAAAACCTGAAACAAAAGAAACATTGACTATCATCATGATGATTTAAACAGTTGTATATCTCAGCCATCCGTAAAGGAAAAAGTAATAGGGGTGTAAGGTATAAACGGTATCGAAGGTAGGCCTAAAGACCGTTTTTGCGCTACGGTATGGATTTTGACGTTATACCGTGAGACCGGTGTTAGCCTACTGTTAGACAGTCTTGTGTGTAATGCGTTAAAAGGAAGTAACACGTTAAAACAGTAAAGTAACTAGGCCTACTTTTTCATGTAAAAAGTAAAGTTACGCGCAACTGCTGAAAATATGGTAACGAAACGTAGGCCTAGTTCCTTTTTCAATTGGACGTAACGTTACTTTTCCCAGGGACAGATTTGACAGCGATACCGCCTTCTCAGGCACAGTATGCTATTGCGCGGGCACGCAGGCGCCTCGTTCACGAGCTCTCATTCCACACTGTACAAGACAGACGTGATAGCGTGAAGCTATCTCTGCATCTCTTCAGACATCACTTCCGCAGGCATTTTCCAAAGCCAGTCTTTACGGCTAAAAAAGGCAGCGGTGGAAAGAGATAACAAACGCCGTCACTGTTTACCTGTGTAAGGACATGGTTTCCTTTCAAAATAATGATAGAAAGGGCTATAAAGTGATGGTCAAAACACTCGATCACAGGTACGCGTTACCTGCCCGCAAACACTTAAGCCAAATGGAGATGCCAAAACTAGGCCTATAGCCTATGGCAAGGTCCTCGAGCAATTGGAGAAATAAATCCTACTATTAAACATTAGTGTTCAGAGATGGAAGTAACTTCAGAAAAGATTTAGCTTTTTTTTTTTTCATGCAGTTTTGCTGCCTTACCAGTATTTTACCCCTTCAGAAGCATTTATATCGAAATTAGAAGATACAATTAACATACCGTGATTTAATACTGTTACCGTCTATGC
This sequence comes from Melanogrammus aeglefinus, assembly GCA_900291075.1. Classification (NCBI taxonomy): domain Eukaryota; kingdom Metazoa; phylum Chordata; class Actinopteri; order Gadiformes; family Gadidae; genus Melanogrammus; species Melanogrammus aeglefinus. The sequence continues at coordinate 192,332 of OLKM01000839.1, forward strand.
TTCAAATCATACCGTGGTATGCTACATTTTAATCCATACCGTACAGCCCTAACCGCAATATTAACCACGGATTAAGACTAAAAAAGAAGACAAACAGTAGCAGTAGTATAGCCCTAATAATAGACTATAACTTTATTTGTATACCCCCTTTCCAAAGCAGGTTACAATGTAGGCCTAGCCTACTTAACAGAACACAATAATAATAATAATAATAATAATAAAAAAGATTCTGCCTTACCTGAAGCAGTTAAATGTAAATGAGCTGACTGTTAAAGGTAGCCTTTATGACGGCTTCTAGTAATCAACCCAACGACACGACGATCAACAAGATTCCTCTGACCGCAGTTGTAATGAAATGAAACCACTTGTATTTGTTTCCACCTTCGTACTCTTGTCTCACTCAGGTGTTGCATTGCGTAGGTGTTTCCAAAGATTGTCTGATATGATGGAGAATCAATTGTGACATGCCACTGTCCTCTGTTGAACTTCTGTGGTACTGAAATCCTAATGCAAACCTTGAGCAAGTGCTTCTATGATGTACTCAATACATCACTAACAGTACTATTGGTTTAATATAAGTCTAATATCTTCAGGGCCGTATTTAATGGCTATAGGCAGACTGAATTTTTATAATTATAAATATTAATATATTATCTTATCTATTTATATGTAGATATTCATATACAATTTACAATTTCGAAATAGAGAGTCCTGATGCAAAACAGAGACGGACAGCAATGTCAATTAAACAAATATTTAATGAGGGGGTAGTATGAGAATAGGGAAAGCAAAGAGTAGTGGCAGGCAGTGACTGGCAGTGGACCCAGCAGGATGGCGATACAGGCCAGGCAGACAGGCAGACAGGCAGGCTGGGAAATAGGTGAGCTGATAAACAGGCAGAACAGGTGGACAGGTAGACAGCGAGATGGCTGGATCTACCCAATACATATTTTTGAAATATGATGTGAAACATGATGTACATATGATACATATTTGTGAAAAAGAGTGTGCCTTGTTAAATGAGTGACACTACTGTTGTTGCCCTGCAACAAGCTTTGATACATTCATTTCAACAACCAGCACACATAGCCCCTATGTCCATTGTCCTTCTTGCATTCTAAGTGGATGCTCAAATGCAATCAGTGATGTGAAATTAATGAATTTATGCACTTTAAATAGATCTTTATAGATTGTGTAGATTTAAGAGCAAGGCCTATATTTTGAGTTTCATTTTTAGAAATGCATCAGTGATCCTTCAGCCTATTAGTGAGTATAATGCTCTGTGAGATTATGAGTTTTGGTTGGATGTGTCTGCCTCTGTAAATGTTACACACTTGATGTTGACCTCTCCCTGGTAATTTCTGACCTTGCAGGGCCTCTTCCCTTCCCTCATTGGTTCAGGGAATCCATCGGACCTGTCAATGAAATGCGTGCAAACAGTGCGTAATCAAAGCTCCACCACAGGTGTGTGTATGCAAACCTTTCCAATGGCGAATACATGAGCAGGGAGGGAGCACTATGAGCAACCCATATGTACTGTACCGGCGGGAATAGAGAACAATGAGTGCTTTAAAGTTTGTTAAAACAAATGTAAGTTTGTATCAGAAAGACTTTGGTTGTACTTCTGAATCAACATTATGAGTTGGTTATGCCCAAAGCACATGGTTGAAAAAACAATAGGCATTTCATAATGGTTTTACTAAAAGCAAAAATGCACGAACTTTATGAAATAAAAACATGTCCCATGTGACATGTGCGCTATTTGATGACAAAAAAGCCTTCAAGTATACTCCATGAACAAATAATCAAGCTCATATAATAGATAGGCCTACATAGCATGCTTAAGGTTGTTCCACTTGATGTTGTACTTGGTTGTTCTGTACTTGTTTGTTCTGTTATTGTTTGGTCTGCAGTTTGTTGTTCTGTACTTGGTTGGTCTATACTTGGTAGTTCTGTAGTTGTTTGTTCTGTTATTTTTTGTTCTGTACTTGGTTGGTCGTTCTGTACTTGGTTGTTCTGTACTTGGTTGTTCTGTACTTGGTTGGTCTGTACTTGGTAGTTCTGTACTTGTTTGTTCTGTCCTTGTTTGTTCTGTTATTGTTTGTTCTGTAGTTTGTTGTTCTGTACTTGGTTGTTCTGCAGTTGTTTGTTCTGTAGTTGGTTGTTCTGTAGTTGGCTGTTCTGTTCTTGTTTGTTCTATACTTGTTTGTTCTGTAGTAGGTTGTTCTGTAGTTGGTTGTTCTGTTATTGTTTCTTCTGTTATTGTTTGTTCTGTTATTGTTTGTTCTGTAGTTGGTTGGTCTGTACTTGGTTGATCTGTACTTGGTAGTCCTGTACTCGGTTGTTTTGTACTTGGTTGGTCTGTACTTTGTAGTTCCATACTTGGATGTTCTGTAGGACCTACTTGTTTTTTCTGTTATTGTTTGTTCTGTACTTTGTTGTTCTGTACTTGTTCGGTGTGTACTTGGTAGTTCCGTAGCTGGTGGTTCTGTACTTGTTTGTTCTGTACTTGGTTGGTCTGTACTTGGTCGTTCTGTAATTGTTTGTTCTGTTATTGTTTGTTCTGTAGTTGGTTGTTGTGTACTTAGTTGGTCTGTACTTGGTAGTTCTTTTGTTGGTTGATCTGTACCTGGTTGTTCTGTAGTTGGTTGTTCTTGTTTGTTCCGTTATTGTTTGTTCTGTAGTTTGTTGTTCTGTACTTGGTTGTTCTGTAGTTGTTTGTTCTGTTGTTTGTTCTGTAGTTGTTTGTTCTGTATTTGGTCTGTATTTGGTAGTTCTGTGGGGTGTTCCACAAAGCCGGTTTTATCACATAACCGGGTAAGTGAACTCAGGGTTTGCGGTAACCCTGGGTTTTCCGTTCCAAAATCACCACGGTATGTTAGTTGCTATAGCAACATATGCTCCGAAGTAAACCTGGTCGGAGCAAGTTTTGCGCAGGTTAAGTTTGAAACATAACCCGGTTTTGGGTATTTAAACCCAGTTCACCGCAGATTTCATGTGTCAATGGCATGCCCTTTTGATGAGAGAACTGCTGATATCGGAGCGCAAATTATGATCCACCGGGATCGATTAATAAGACCACGGCTCGACATCTTGGCATATCGGATGACTTTTTGCTGGAGAGATATAGGCTAGATTATCGCGCAAATCTTTAATATATTTAAATAGCCTTCTCCAGCCTTACATAGCCAACACCGAGGACCCTCAGTTCACTCCAGACTTTACGTAGCCCTCCGTTTTTTGCAAATGATAGTTTTATCTAGGCTATAAAGTTGGAGATGCTGAGCACATCTCAGTCCTTTCAGATGACCCATCCAAGATTTTTATCGGCCTCGAAGGGTTATGTGGTAGGAACGTTAAGAATGCTTAACTGGAACTGGAATTTATAGATTCATGGCTGAAATATTAAGGATCATGATTTTGACGTGTAACTAACGCATTTACGCGGTCAGCGATCCGCTGCCAGGCTTTGGTTCTCCGGGTTGCAGAGGCTTAGCTTTCCCTTTTCTTGTGACAGTAGCCATGTTTCCATCCAAAGTGATTCGCATTACTGGGCAATGCGCATTAAAAGAAATTCAAATCATGTGTGTTTCCATCAAAAGAACGGACTTTGGTGAAAACTACAAATTCGCGCGAGTTTTCTAAGTCCGCGAGATTTTCCGCGGGTTGGCATGGCAACCAGCCTGTAAACATTCCGTCGTTCCATCGAAGCAGTCGGGGTGGAAGTGCGCTACGTCACACTTGATTCGCTACAGGCTGTTTCCATCCCCATCTCGAATCAAACAAAACCCGGCCATAGCGAGCGGATTTTCATTTTGGTGGCTGAAATCAGGGGCTTTAATGCGAACACGCGTTTCCATCATCGAATTATTTTCGGACGATTACATCTAGATGCACGCATTTAAACAGTGATTGGAAACGCATCCTAATGTCCTTCTCCTCGCCATAGCTCTCCAGGAGAACCTGGAGTTCCATTTCATTGAAATAAGCGGCCCGTTTCGCCATTTCGATCAGGGTTTCCATGATCCGGATTCCATACATCATGTCTTTTCAGGTGGCGCGTGAACGCGCATAACCCTGGGTTAACCAACTCCGAGTTGATTGAACTAATGCATAACCGCTGCTGTGGAACCGAAAACTCTGGGTTAGTCGGCACAGGATCAATCAACCTAGAGTTCAGCGTTAACTCCGTGTTTGTTAAACCTCCGTTCGTGGAACACCCCTCACTTGGTTGGTCTGTTATTGTTTGATCTGTAGTTTGTTGTTCTGTACTTGGTTGTTCTGTAGTTGTTTGTTCTGTAGTTGTTTGTTCTGTACTTGGTTGGTCTGTACTTGGTAGTTCTGTACTTGGTTGTTCTGTACTTGGTAGTTCTGTCCTTGGTTGTTCTGTCCTTGTTTGTTCTGCAGTTGTTTGTTCAGAGGGGTGTTCCACGAACGGAGGTTTAACAAACACGGAGTTAACGCTGAACTCTAGGTTGATTGATCCTGTGCCGACTAACCCAGAGTTTTCGGTTCCACAGCAGCCGTTATGCATTAGTTCAATCAACTCGGAGTTGGTTAACCCAGGGTTGTGCGCGTTCACGCGCCATCTGAAAAGACATGATGTATGGATCATGGAAACCCTGATCGAAATGGCGAAACGGGCCGCTTATTTCAATAAAATGCAACTCCAGGTTCTCCTGGAGAGCTATGGCGAGGAGAAGGACATTAGGTGCGTTTCCATCAGCTGTTTAAATGCGCATCTAGATGTATCGCATCGGAAAATGATGATGGAAACGCCGTGATTCGCATTAAAATCCCCTGATTCGCACAAAATGAAATACGCTCGCTATGGCCGGGTTTTGGTTTGATTCGAATGGGATGGAAACAGCTGTATGCGAATCAAGTGTGACGTAGCGCACTTTTCACCCCGACTGCTTCGACGGAACGATGGAATGTTTACAGGCTGGTTGCCATGCCAACCCGCGGAAAAGTCTCGCGTGACTTAGAAAACTCGCGCTGAATTTGTAGTTTTTCACCAAAGTCCGTTCTTTTGATGGAAACACACATGATTTGAATTTCTTTTAATGCGCATTGCCCAGTAATGCGAATCACTTTGGATGGAAACATGGCTACTGTCACAAGAAAAGGGAAAGCTAAAGCCTCTGCAACCCGGAGAACCAAAGCCTGGCAGCGGATCGCTGACCGCGTAAATGCGTTAGTTACACGTCAAAAGCATGATCCTTAATATTTGAGCCATGAATCTATAAATTCCAGTTCCAGTTAAAGGCATTCTTAACGTTCCTACCACATAACCCTTCGAGGCCCGATAAAATCTTGGATGGGTCATCTGAAAGGACTGAGATGTGCTCAGCATCTCCAACTTTAATAGCCTAGATAAAACTATTCATTTGCAAAAAAACGGAGGGCTACGCAAATAGTCCTGGAGTGAACTGAGGGTCCTCGATTGGTAGTGTTGGCGTATGTAAGGCTATTTAAATATATTAAAGATTTGCGCGATTAATCTATATCTCTCCAGCAAAAAGTCATCCGATATGCCAGATGTCGAAGCCGTGGTCTTATTAATCGCTCTCCGGTGGATTGCACGTATAATTTTGCGCTCCGATATCAGCAGTTTCTCTCATCAAAAGGGGCATTGCCTTGACACATGAAATCTGCGGTGAACATGGGTTTAAAACACCCAAAACCGGGGTTATGTTTTCAAACTTAACCTGCGCAAAACCTTGCTCCGGACCAGGTTTACTTCAGAGCCATATGTTGCTATAAGTAACTAACATTACCGGGTCATTTTGGAACGGGAAAACCCAGGGTTACCGCAAACCCCTGAGTTAACTTTACCCGGTTATGTGATAAAACCGGCTTTGTGGAATACCCCACTGTACTTGGTTTGTCTGTACTTGGTAGTTCTGTACTTGGTTGGTCTGCACTTGGTTGGTCTGTTATTGTTTGATCTGTAGTTTGTTTTTCTGTACTTTGTTGTTTTGTAGTTGTTTGTTCTTTTGTTTTTTCTGTAGTTGTTGGTTCTGTACTTGGTAATTCTGTACTTGGTTGTTCTGTACTTGGTTGTTCTGTAGTTTGTTGTTCTGTAGTTGTTTGTTCTGTTGTTTGTTCTGTAGTTGTTTGTTCTGTACTTGGTTGTTCTGTAGTTGTTTGTTCTGTTGTTTGTTCTGTAGTTGGTTGCTCTGTACAGGTTGGTCTGTACTTGGTAGTTCTGTACTTGGTTGGTCTGTACTTGGTTGTATCATACCAACCAATTATATCAACCATCATATCAACCATGTTAGTATAATTATGTGGAGTCGAACGAATTATTCTTCGTCTTAACTATCAAACCAAACATCCTTCACATTCGCCGAACGACGATTATGAAAGAAAAATGCACATTTCTCGCTAAAAATGTTTACATAAACACTTTTAATGGTGTAACTATGCTAAAATATCATGTTTTCCACCCAGAATAAAAAAGTATGTCCGCCATTTTCGTCTATGATACCAATGATCAACCTTCTGTGCCTACTGGGCATTAATAACATTGGGTCAACCAGATGAATGGGTGATAACAGCCTCCTGCACCTACTAGTAGGTAGAGTAGGGCCTTACTGGCCCATATTTGTGGGATGATGGTATCCGGATTTCGTCCATTCAATGGTATGACAACAGTCAGATCGGGTGCCCGTGAGCATGCTTAGCCTCACGGCACAGTGGATTGACAAGGACTTCAACCTGATAAAAGCAGTGCTGCACTCGCAAGAGTTCACGGGCTCACACTCCGCAGCTGCCATCTCGGATGCGTTTGAAAAAATGTTCCAGGCTTGGGGCATTGACAAGACCAAAGTGCATGCTGTGGTAAGAGATAATGCTAGGAATATGTCGAAAGCTATGATGGACAGTGGTCTGGCTAGTTTTGGCTGCGTAGTGGCACAACTCTGCAACTTGCGTCCATGATGGTTTTTAGCCAGCGCAGCATCACAGATGTTGTGGCTATTTGCCGAAAAATCGTCGGCCACTTTAAACACTCACCCCTCGCCTGGAGACGCCTATTCGCGTCTCCAGGCTGTGCAGATCCAGTTGGGGATGAAACCAAAAAGGCTACAGCAGGATATTTCCACTCGTTGGAATAGTACATTTTACATGTTGGAGAGCATGCTTGAACAAAAGCGCACAC